>ML434892.1:35198-45679 GCA_005239525.1 Nicotiana knightiana | reverse complement strand
TTTTGGGGGGGGGGGGGGGTATCCTGGTCGACAGGGTCAGTTTGTTGTCCAGCAGTCTCGATAATCGAGGTCTTGTTATACTTGTGGTGACCCGAGACAAATTGCTACATATTACCCTCAAGCGTCGGATAATTCTTAGTACTAGAATTCTCGTGCTATATTCCGGCACCAGTTGCAGCACCACCTGCCCAGCCAGCTAGGGGTAGGGGTCAGGTAGCCAGAGGTAGAGGTCAGAATGCTAGAGGTGGAGGCCAGCCCGTTAGAGGTGGAGGTCCACCTGTCAGGGGTCCTCCCAATGACGTAGTTTAGGGTGGTGGGGCCCAGTCCTAATTATATGCATTTCCAGCCAGAGCCGAGGCGGAGTCCTCTGATGCAGTTATCATAGGTTCCATTTCAATTTGTAATAGATCTGCTTTAGTTTTGTTTGATCCAGGGTCTACTTATTCTTATGTGTCATCATATTTTGCCTCATATTTGGTTGTGCCCCGTGACTCCTTGAGTGTCCCTGTTTATGTGTCAACACCGGTGGGAGATGCTATTGTGGTAGATCATGTATATTGTTCGTGCGTAGTCATTATTGAGGGTCTTGAAACTAGTGTAGACCTTTTTCTTCTTGACATGGTCAATTTTGATGTCATATTGGGCATGGATTGGTTGTCATCTTATTATTCCATCTTGGATTGTCACGCCAAGACAGTTACTTTAGCTTTGCCGGGATTACCTAGGTTAGAATGGAAAGGGACTCTTGGTCATTCTCCCAGCAGAGTGATTTCTTATGTCAAGGCTCGTCGCATGGTTGAGATGTGATGTTTGGCGTATTTGTCTCATATTCGTGATTCTGATGCTGAAATTTCTTCAATAGAGTCACTACCTATTGTTCGGGAGTTTCCCGAAGTATTTTCTACAGACCTGCCGGGGATGCCACCCGACAGGGATATCAATTTTTGTATTGATGTGGCTCAGGGCACTCAGTCCATTTCTATTCCTCCATACCGGATGGCCCCACCAAAATTGAAAGAACAGTTGCAAAACTTGCTTGATAAGGGTTTCGTCAGGCCTAGTGTCTCGCCCTGGGTGCACCGATTTTGTTCGTAAAGAAGAAGGATGTATCGATGAGAATGTGTATAGATTACCGGCAGTTGAATAAGGTTACTATCAAAAATACGTATCCATTGCCGAGAATTGATGATTTATTTGATCAGCTTCAGGGTGCTGGTGTGTTTTCAAAAATTGATCTGAGACCGGGCTACCATCAGTTGAAGATTAGGGCATCCGATGTTCCTAAGACAGCCTTTTGGACAAGGTATGGGCACCTCCGTATAGCACTCCAGACTTTGAGGGATAATCAGTTGTATGCAAAATTTTCAAAGTGTGAATTCTGGTTAGATTCAGTAGCTTTCTTGGGTCACATCGTATCAGCAGAGGGTATTCAAGTAGATCCTAAGAAGATAGAGGCAGTCGAGAACTGGCCTAGACCCACTTCAGCTATGGAAATCAGGAGCTTCTTGGGTTTAGCGGGATACTACCATTTCGTGGAGGGGTTCTCGTCTATAGCAGCCCCGATGACGAGATTGACTCAGAAGGGTGCCACATTTAAATGGTCGGATGAGTGTGAGGCCAGCTTTCAGAAGCTCAAGACAACCTTGACTTCAGCACCGGTGTTGGTGTTGCCATCAGGTATCTTTTACAGTATATTGTGATGCTTCCCGTGTTGGGCTTGGAGCAGTATTGATGCAGGATGGCAGGGTGATTGCATATGCGTCTCGGTAGTTGAAAGTTCATGAGAAGAATTATCATGTTCATGACTTGGATTTGGCCTCCATTGTTCATGCATTGAAAATATGGAGGCACTATCTTTATGGTGTGCCATGTGAGGTTTACACGGATCATCGTAGCCTCCAATACTTGTTCAAGCAAAAGGATCTTAATTTGAGACAGAGGAGATGGATAGAGTTATTGAAAGATTATGACATCACTATATTGTATCATCCAGGAAAGGCCAATGTGGTGGCCGATGCATTGAGTAGGAAGGCAGTAAGTATGGGCAACCTTACATTTATTCCAGTTGGTGAGAGACCATTAGCTTCAGCTATTCAGACGTTGGTTAATCAGTTCGTGAGGTTGGACATTTCGCCCAGCCATGTTCTAGCTTGTACAGTTGCTCGATTTTCCTTATTCGAGAGTGTCAGAGATCGGCAGGATGATGACCGGCACTTGATGGTCCTTAGGGACACCGTTCGGCACGGTGGTGCCAAGAAGGTTACAGTTGGAGATGACGATGTTTTGAGGATGCAGGGTCGTATATGTGTGCCTAATGTTGATGAAATTCGTGAGTTGATCCTTGAGGATGATCACAGTTCTAAGTATTCTATTCACCCGGGTGCTGCCAAGATGTACCAGGACTTGCGACAACACTATTGGTGGAGAAGGATGAAAAAGGATATTGTTGCTTATGTGGATCGTTGTTTGAATTGCCAACAGGTGAAATTGAGCATCAAAGACCCAGTGGTTTACTTCAGCAGATAGAGATTCCTGAGTGGAAGTGGGAGCGTATCACTATAGATTTCGTTGTTGGACTCCCACGGACTCAAAGAAAGTCCGACGCCGTTTAGGTTATTGTGGATAGGCTGACAAAATCAGCACATTTCATTCCAGTGGAAAGTACTTATACATCAGAGTGGTTGGCAGAGATATATATTCGAGAGATTGTTTGCCTTCACGGTGTGCCCGCGTCTATTATTTTTGATCGAGATACGCAGTTTGCCTCGCACTTTTGGAGGGCAGTTCAGCGAGAGTTGGGTACACGAGTTGAGTTGAGCACAACATTTCATCCTCAGACGGACGGACAGTCTGATCGTACTATTTAGGTCTTGGAGGATATGCTCCGAGCTTGTGTTATTGATTTTAGAGGTTCTTGGGATCAATTCTTGCCGTTAGCAGAGTTTGCCTACAATAATAGTTATCAGTTGAGAATTCAGATGGCTCCCTATGAGGCATTATATGGTAGACGGTGTAGATCGCCAGTTGGGTGGTTTGATCCGGGAGAAGCTCGGTTATTGGGTACAGACTTAGTTTAGGAGGGTTTAGATAAGGTCAAGGTTATACAGGATCGACTTCGTGCAGCTCAGTCTAGGCAAAATATTTACGCCGACCGTAATGTTCGTGATGTGGCATTCATGGTTGGAGAGAGAGTATTACTTCAGGTATCGCCCATGAAGGGTGTCATGAGATTTGGGAAGATGGGCAAGTTGAGCCCTAGGTATATCAGACCATTTGAGATTCTCGAGAGAGTGGGGGAGGTAGCTTATATACTTGTGTTGCCTCTAGGGTTATCCTTAGTTCATCTGGTATTCCATGTGTCTATGCTCCGGAAATATAATGGTGACCCGTCCCACGTGTTAGATTTCAACTCTGTACAATTGGACAAAGATTTGACTTATGAGGATGAGCCGGTAGCCATTTTAGACCGGCAGGTTGGTCAGTTGAGATCAAAGAGTTACCCTTCAGTTCGAGTGCAGTGGAGAGGTCACCCTGTTGAGGTAGCTATTTGGGAGTACGAGTCGAACATGCAGAGTAGATATCCCCACTTGTTTGCCAATTCAGGTAATTTTCTATGTCCGTTCGAGAATGAACGTTTGTTTTAGAGGTGGAGATTGTGATGACCCAAAGGGTCATCTTATGAATTAAGACTCCATTCCAGGCTCATTAGCCTTAAAAAGATTAATTTTAATTACCTCGATTTTCGTGCACAGTCCGGGCGTGAATTCGAAAAACTTTTATGTGAAAATATGATAAACAATAATTTTTAGAGTTAAAATTTGGTTTTTAGTTGACTTTGGTCAACATTTTGAGTAAATAGATACATATCTGTGTTTCGACGATAGCGGAAGGTCTGCAGTAAAATATGGGACTTGGGCGAATGCCCGGAATTGAATTCCGAGGCCCATAGCCTTAGAAAATAATTTTTGAAGAAAATTATTGTGCTGGTTTTTACAAGAAATAAAGAAATGAATTAATGTTTGAACTCATTAGTATCGGGCCCGTATTTCGGTTCCGGAGCTCGGTACAGATTTGTCATGATATTTAAGTCTTATCTGTGAAATTGGATGAGAATCGGAGCTGAATTGACGTGATTTGGAGGTCCGGTTGAAAAGTTAGAAATTTGAGTGTTCTTGAGGAGATCTTGAGTTTTGAGGTTAAATTTGTAGTTTTTGATGTTATTGTCATGATTTGATTGCACGAGCAAGTCCGTATGATTTTTTAGAATTGCGTGCACGTTTGGTTAGGAGGCCTCGAGGGCTCGGTGAGTTTCGGGTAGGCCACGGAGTATTTTTGAGACTTGGAAAAATAACTGGAGTTAATAGTTGCAGGTTGCAGGTCTCTGAACCTGGAAGCGCGGCAGCGCTTGGAATCCGCGGCCGCGGACCAGGTTCCGCTACAGCGCCTGGAACCCCGCTGATAGCGGTTGCTGAGGGCAACTTTCCGCCGCCGTGCCCACTATTCCGCTGACAGCGGTGGGGCAAGACCTGGATTCCGCTGACAGCGGTGACGGGGACCTGAGGCATAGGTATGAATACGGGACTTCTATTTATTTTATCACTTTTCAATAATAATAAAACCCTAGAACAAGAGAGGCGATTTTCAAAAATATTTTTCTTCCCCAAATCATAGGTAAGTGATTTCTAACTCATCTCTTTCGATTCTTAACTACTTTTTACGAAATTTCATCATAGAATCTAGAAAATTTCATGGTAGAATTAGAGATTTTTGGGTAGAACTTAGGAATTTTAAAATTTGGGAATTTAGACCTCGAATTGGGGTCGGATTCCAAAACCAATTGCATATCCGGGCTCTGGGGAGAATGGGTAAACGGATATTGGTCCGAACCTCGAGTTTGAACCAAGTGGGCCCGGAGTCGATTTTTAACTTTTTTTTTAGAAAACTTAGGAAAACCATAATTTTTCAGTAAAGTTAGTTCCTTTAGCACTAATTAATGATATTAAACTAATTATGATTAGATACGAGTGAGTTGAAGCCCAATTCCAAAGGAAAAGCAGTGCTTGAGCAGTGAGTGGCCTGTGAATTCGAGGTAAGCGTTGTGTCTAACCTTAGCTTGAGGGAATATGTATTGTGTGACTACTTGTTACCTATTTTGTTGCTAAATCCAATGTATAGGTGAAGTGACGAATACCTATACGTTGTGGTCAGGTCATAACATGCGAGTGAAAGTAAATTCTTGTTATTTTGGTAGTTGTAAAGCCTATTACTTGTAATTATCATTGTTGTTGAAATGTTGGAAGTTTGGTACCCGGTTCCACCATGATGGATAATATTGTGAATATTGAATTGAGATTGAAATGATAAATGAAAATAGAAACTATGATGAAATATCGATTTCCTGCGAAATCTCTCTTTGTATGTTGTTAATGATTCTGTGATTGGTAAGGAGGAGTGTAAAGCACGAAGGGTGATGTCATGCCTGAATGAAATACATTGTGAGAGTAAAAGCACGAAGGGTGATGTCGTGACTGAATGAAATAAATGATGAGAGTAAAATCACAAAGGGTGATGCCGTGTATGCTTATTTATGATA
Source organism: Nicotiana knightiana (assembly GCA_005239525.1). NCBI lineage: Eukaryota > Viridiplantae > Streptophyta > Magnoliopsida > Solanales > Solanaceae > Nicotiana > Nicotiana knightiana. The sequence goes on along the minus strand of ML434892.1, from coordinate 40,086 downwards.
TGGGGAGGATAGGAGTAAAAGCACGAATGGTGGTGGCGTGTGAGTTCCTTTTCTATTCTTGTTGCTTTAAATTATTGTTGATTATTGTTTATTGTTGTCTTGTTATTTTTTCTCACTCCTTATGTTAAATTCCACATAGCATGATCCCTTCCCATTATTGGATATAATGTTAACTCTTTAATTGCTATTGTTGTTGCTAGTATGTTTATACATGTCCAGGTTTTATGTGGTGCCTTGTCCTAGCCTCGTCACTACTTCGCCGAGGTTAGGATCGACACTTACTCAGTACATAGGGTCGGTTGTACTGATACTGCACTTTGCACTTCTTGTGCAGATCCAGGTACCGGTCAGAGCTGATTCTTTGAGCATAGTTGCGTTTTTACACGGAGACACGAGGTAGATCTGCTGGCGTCCGCAGATTCCTGGAGTCTTCCCTTATTTATTTAGATACTGTTTTATTTCATTCAAAATAGAGACGTATTTCTTTTAGCCCATTTATTTGTAGTACTCTTTAGTAGTTCGTGAATTGTGACACCAGACCCTGGGTAGTTATGTAATATATATTTAGTTCGTGGTTCGGTTTATTTATTCGGTTATTATTCATGAAGTTATTTATTGGGAAATATTAGATTCAGTATTTATTTTTGAATTGTTTATTCATGTTGAAGCAAATTGTAAAAAAAAATGGTTAGTTAAGTTCTAACATTAGCTTGCCTAGCAAGTGTGGTATTAGGCGCCATCACGAATCTGTGGGTTGGGAATTTGGATCATGACAAATATGTTCGTCCATAATAATTATAAGTTATAATATTCTTTGTTTTGAAAATAAATTCGCATTAAAACTAATTTATAGAGATCTATGGGTCGTTCTTTTCTTACTTGAAAATAGACAAACGTTCAAAGAAGAAATTAAACTGTGTTTAAAGTAGAAACACATTTCTATAATCTAAGATGTAAATAAAAAGGGTTAAAAGAAAAGTTCCTAATTTTTTGTTTGATAATCAAGACTTGTCGAAAAGTTTCTACAATTCAAAATGTATATTAAAAGGGGTAAAAGAAAAGTTCCTTATTTTTGTTTGACAAATCAGCAAAGTTGCCGAAAAGTTTTCCCATAACAATTTTGAATTTCCGTTTTAGTAAAAGTATAATTTGAAAGTATTTGATTCCTTCTTGAAAAAATAGAGTATTAAAAGATTATTCCTAAATAGTAGGGAATTAATTACTGACTATTCCTAAATAGTAGAAAATTAGTTAAATGACTCTCTAAATATTAGGAGAATAATTAAATGACTATTTTGTCAAGTGCGAATTCTATTTTAAAAGAGTTAAAAAGACGAATAATATTTCGCTAAGAATTTTTATACTTTAGATAGATAGATAGATAGATAGATAGACAGATAGAATAAATACAGAGTTTAAATTTCAATTAGAAAAAATAGTGAACAATTATGTGGCCTTACTCTTTATAACCTAAAACTTTATAACCGAACAAAAAGTATTCTTAAGCCTAAAAAGAGTTGAAAGTTCTCGAAGCATTTGATAATTACATTTACGAACTTTATTTATTAGTTTTCTTTTACAAGTTGAAATTTATATAAGGAAGAATTTAATACACAAAGTTTAGTTGATTTTGAAGTCCTAAATATTAGGAAAATAATTAAATAACTATTCTTAAAAACCAGTAAAATAATTAAATGACTATTTTGTCTAGTGTGAAATCTACTTTTAAGAGGTAAAAAATACGAATGACATTCGTTAAAGGCCTTTGTGCTTTTAATATAATATATAGATATATATTTAGGCACAACAGAGACCACATAAAAATTAATTAACAAGACTTCCAATTATGAAATTAATTTATAATTTTCAAAATTAATATCCACCATAATTAATGACGAATTATTCCACTAAAAATTCATAATTGCACTCTTTATTCAATTTCGAAATTTATCCATTAAATCTTATTTAACTCCCCATGTTAAGATTCAGATACTAATCAATTAAATTAAATTACTGACAATTTAATTTATTGATTATTTTCTTTAGACTTTCGCTTAACTTATTTCATGTTTCGGATACAAAATTCACCCCCTGGTTTACACATGAAGACTTATAAGCTTTCATAAAGGTGTATCATCAATCTCTAAACCGAGACATGGATTTCATTAACTAACTATTACTTCGCTAATGTATATTATTATTATCCAATTTACCAGCATATTGACCCACGAAAGGATCTCGCCTTTTAATAAATCAAAACAATAATAATATGCACAACTAATAATAATTATATCAAGATTAAGAGTATAAGTACATTTAATGGCTAGAGAGTTTATTTTATTAAGTCAGTATAAAATACTTATCTCTACTTGGTCCGTTCGATATATACAAAATGTACTAGCACAAGAAGTTGGAATTAAACCATTCTCATAATCAAGATAAATTATATTTAATCTTGTGCTACAATCATTCTTGATGGTTTGTCCAATTCCATCATTCGATTGTGAACTCAAACTTTATACTTATAAAAACCGATGATTTAATCTTCGTGTATAAGCTAAACTCTATACACTAAAGCATCTACTATATAAGTAAAGCACACAGACTAATATATGATATATTTAAAACTTTATTAAAACTGAATGAATAATTATATCATAATAAATATTATATCTAAATCAAACTAATGAGTAATAGTATATATCCCAACACTTCTATCAGAAGGTAATCTGACTAAAAGATACATTTGTAAAGAGATCATGAAATCGATCTTTCAATTCTGTGCTTAATTAGTAATGTAAATGTATCAATACATTTGTGTTGAATAACATAAATAATCTAATCAGGCTTTATACGACACTTAGCGATTCATGTAGCCAAGATAAAGTGGATTGCTATTAATTAAATGGATTAATTTTGCCAGCTCTGGCTCAATGTTGCGAGCAAGATATATTGTCTGTAAAAGTTTTAACTTTTCGCACAATTAAAAATCATGAACTTTAGGTAATGGTGAATGTATGAAAGCGAGAAACTTGTCAACGTTTAAACTTGCTTACCGTGTCATATCAGTGTATTTACCTTCCATTTATTCTTTTTCTTTTAGTGCGCTCTTATCTAATTTGTTGATCATTAAACGCTAAGATAAGGAGAATGTCCGGGCTGAAATTGAATAATTACCTCAAGAACATCTTTCAATCATGTCAATGATCTGAAGAAGTGTTATACTAGCATGTCATATTTACCGTTTATTTTTATTTATATATATAGATTATACATAAATTATGTATAATTATTTGAATATTAATTCATCGTGTTATGTTCTTTTAGAATTAAACTTTACAAAGTTGCAAGTCTGCTACTAAAGTAGCTATACGTTTCGTCTACTCATTTCTTGTCGTTAATAATTGGAATTGTCTGAAAATCATTCAAAATCAGCAAAACTCTAGCAGCAGACAAGACAATGATGAGTTGATGACCTACACCATACACAATATATACATAGTTTTAAAAAAAGTATATATTATCCAACTAAAAACAAAAAAATATGGTCCAACCAATTTATTATTTGAGGTCACCAAGACATATATATACAAAAAATTGCACATATTTCTTCTCATTATAATTTGTTCCTCTAAATGGATGACTTCCTTATGGATCTAATGTATACGTTGATAAGTTTCCATGTGAGATAGGTATGTAATGGCCAAAAGCCAAAATTTAAAAGGCAGTATCACGAATTCAATACAGTGATCTATTTGTTGTTGCTCCCTCAGTCAAATTTTCCTTCTTCCGTAATTAACCATGAAATATATACAGTTAATTATAAGTTTGATAATTCGTGTGGGATGTTTTAATTAACATAATGAGTGATTATTTGGTTCACGCGCGGACTAATTAAGTAGAAAATTTAGAGATTATTTACGCGGATGAATAATAATATAAAAGTTTGTGTTGTCTGACAATGCAGCTATTCATGTTATGTGTAAATTGCTTACTACAAGTGCTTATTTATCTTTAGTTACACTTAGTGGTCGTTTGGTAGTTGGTACTTGGTAGTTGTTTTAGGCTTATTAGCCATAAAAAGACTAATTTTAATTATCTCGATTTACGTGGGCAGTCCGAGCGTGAAACCAGAAAGCTTTTATGTTAAAATATAAGAAATAATAATTTTTAGAATTAAAATTTGGTTTTAGTTGACTTGAGTCAATATTTTTAGTAAATGGACCCGGACCTGTGTTCCGACGATCTCGTGAGGTCCACAGTAAAATATGGGACTTGGTCATATGCCCGGAAATAAATTCCGAGGTCCCAAGCCTTAGAAATCAATTTTTGAAAGAAATTGTTTTGCTGAATTATTAATGAAATAAAGAAAAGAATTAATGTTTGAAACCATTGGTATCGGGCTCGTATTTTGGTTCCGTAGCTCGGTACAGATTTGTTATAGTATTTGAATACTAACTGTGAAGTTTGGTGAGAATCGGAGTTTATTTGACGTGATTCGGACGTCCGGTTGAGAAATAGTGAAATTGAAGTGTTCTTCAGAGAGATGATGAGTTTTCAGGTTTAATTCATAGTTTTACATGTTATCTTCATGATTTGATTGCACGAGCAAGTCCGTATGATATTTTTAGACTTGTGTGCATGTTTGATTTAGAGCCCCGAGGGCTTGGGTGAGTTTCAAATAGGTTTGGGTTGTGTTGCGCTTGTTCTTTCTTATGCTTCGACGTCGTTTCTTCAAGCATGAATGATATCATATTGAAAAAATGAGCTCTGATTTCTGTTTTGAATGAAGTATTAGATCTGTATCGTAATTACGTACCCGTAGCAAAAAGAATCGTTGAATTTGGACATCGTATGAGGATTTTATGGTCATTTTACTAAGGTTGCC
>ML434892.1:5570-34996 GCA_005239525.1 Nicotiana knightiana | reverse complement strand
GTAATTATAGACCCGTAGCAAAAAGAATCGTTGAATTTGGACATCGTATGAGGATTTTATGGTCATTTTACTAAGGTTGCCAGATTTTTCAGATTAATTACGAAATTACCACTGGCAACGTATTTAAAAATCTGCACTATTTGCAAATATTAAAACCTACATATCTTATTCATTATAAAGTCAAATTGAGTGATTCAAAAGTCTAACTTGACCAGAATTTCACAAGGAATCCAATTGGAAACATAAAAGTCGAGTTTCAGGATCATTTGGTACGAGAAAAAAGGCAGAATAGCTGACAGAAAAATAGATAAAACTAGAGTTTGTTCGTTCGGTCATATTTTGAGTTGGGGAGCTCGGATTTGGACGATTTTCACCATAGAAATTGGGGTAAGTGTTCTCTACTCGTTTTTTTTTTTTTATATTTCAATTACCCAATATTTTTCATCACTTTTAAATCAAAAATCAAGAATTTTCATGGTAAAAATTGAAAGTTTGAGTAGAATTAGGAAATTTTGTAAAAATCGAATCTTTACCTCGAATTGAGGTCAGATTTCAAAACTAATTGCATATTCGGACTCGGGGATGAACGGGTAAACGTGATTTGGTCCGAACCCCGAGTTTGGACCAAGCGGGCCCGAGGTTGGGTTTTAACTTTTTTTGAGAAAACTTAGGAAAAATTATAATTTTCAGTAAAGTTAGTTCATTTAGCATTAATTAATGATATTAAGTTAATTATGGTTAGATTCGAGTGTATTGGAGGTAAATTCAAGAGGAAAAGATATAATTGAATAGTGAGTGGCCTGCGAAGTTGAGGTAAGTGCTTGGTTTAACCTTGACTTGAGGGAATAGGAATCCCCAGCTAAAGTTATGTGAAACTGCATGTGAGTGGTGTATAGGTGAAGTGACGAGTATCTATGCACTACCAAATTTTCTGCTTACATGATCCCCTCCCCGTTTCTAATTTAATTGCTCAAGTTATAATTGCTTCATGTCCATTGTTGTTTCTATGATTACTTGACTTGTTAATTTATTGTTAAGTCTGGTTGCAATTATTTTTGGAAAAGTATTAGTGTATTCCTTGGTTTATAGAGAGCTCCTCACGTAAAGAAGAGGGAAATGCTACTAGGTATGCACTGAGTATATATGCTTCTCTTAGTCTACCATAATCTGGTTAGCTTAAGATGGTGCTTGATTTCGTCGAGTAATCTAAGATCTTAAAATGCGATGCTTGAGACAAGTTGTTGTGAATTGAAAAAGTCGTACTAATTCCAGAGTCCATATTCTTGATATACTTATAAAGCAAATAGTTATTCATGTTTTCACATTTGTTACATGCATTTTGTAGTTCGCTAGAGATTGTGATTGAATTGTCTTGTAGTTGACCATGTTTGTACATGGATCTGTAATTATAGTAAAGCTATTATCATCTACGTCTACATAAAGGTTGAGTAGGTTGACTCTGTTCTAGGCTTATTAGCCATAAAAAAACTAATTTTAATTAGCTCGATTTGCGTGCACAGTCGGGGCGTAAAACCGTAAAGCTTTTATGTGAAAATATAAGAAATAATAATTTTTAGAATTAAAATTTGGTTTTAGTTGACTTGAGTCAACATTTTTAGTAAACGGACCCGGACCAGTTTTTTGACGATCCCGTGAGGTCCGCAGTAAAATATGGGACTTGGGCGTATGCCCGAAAATGAATTCCGAGGTCCCAAGCCTTAGAAATCAATTTTTGAAATAAATTGTTTTGCTGAATTATTAATGAAATAAAGAAAAGAATTAATGTTTGAAACCATTGGTATCGGGCTCATATTTTGGTTCTGGAGTCCGGTACAGATTTTTTATAGTATTTGAATACTAACTGTGAAGTTTGGTGAGAATCGAAATTTATTTGACATGATTCGGACGTCCGGTTTAGAAATAGTGAAATTGAAGTGTTCTTGAGAATAATTATGAGTTTTGAGGTTTAATTCATAGTTTTACATGTTATTTTCATGATTTGATCGTACGAGAAAGTCCGTATGATAGTTTTAGACTTGCGTGCATGTATGGTTTAGAGCCCCGAGGGCTCGGGTGAGTTTCGAATAGGTTTGGGTTGTGTTGCGCTTGTTCTTTCTTATGCTTCGACGTCGTTTCTTCAAGCATGAATGATATCATATTGACCAAATGAGCTCCGATTTCTGTTTTGAATGAAGTATAAGATCCGTATCATAATTACAGACCCGTAGCAAAAAGAATCGTTGAATTTGGACATCGTATGAGGATTTTATGATCATTTTACTAAGGTTGCCGGAGTTTTCAGATTAATTACGAAATTGTCACTGACAGCATATTTAAAAATCTACACTATTTGTAAATATTAAAACCCACATATCTCATTCATTATAAAGTCAAATTGAGTGATTCAAAAGTCTAACTTGACCAGAATTTTACAAGGAATCCATTGGAGACATAAAAATCGAGTTTCGAGATTGTTTGGTACGAGAAACGAGGCAGAATATCTGGCAGAAAAATATATAAAACTAAGGTTTGTTCATTCGATCATATTCTGAGTTGGGGAGCTCGGATTTGGGCAATTTTCACCATAGGGATTGGGGTAAGTGTTCTCAACTCATTTTTTTGTTATATTTCAATTACCCATTGATTTTCATCACTTTTAAATCAAAAATCAAGAATTTTCATGGTAAAAATTGAGGGTTTGGTGTCACGACTCGATTTACCCTCCGAAAGACATCGTGACGGAACCTAGTCTCTACGACTAGGTAAGCCTAATTGCGGAACAGATATTAAATAGAAGCATGAAATAAAGACGAAAATAAGTGATTCTACAAATGAACCATCGCCACTTGGCACGTACAAATACAATTTCCCAAAATCCAGAATATCACTTTAGTCACCAGCTCTGTCTCAAAATAGCTCTATACAACGTAAGGGAATTTACATGCAAAATCTATCTAAATCTGGAGTGGAAGGTGACTCGAAGGACTCTACGGACGCGGCAGAATTTCCTTTCGGTCTCCTAGAAGCTGCTGCTCGGACCTCTAGCCACGAAACTAAGCGCTGGTACCTAGATCTGCACACGAAAAATATGTGCAGGAAAGGGCATGAGTACACCACAATTGGTACCCAGTAAGTGTCAAGCCTAACCCCAGTCGAGTAGTGACGAGTGTATTGGTAAAAAAGAGTTTCACACGTAAGTCAGCTTTTGACAACTCAGCCAGTCACGTGGACATAGGAAAATGCGACAACTGGATGTGATTCTTTGAAGAGGAACGGTACAAAGAGGCATGATTCAGCAAACCCTCGAGCTTATCAGCCACGGGAAACTCAACCTGATCAAAATAGGAGATTGTCACGGTCAGAATGAATCTAGACAAAGCTACGGGCAAATTCAAAGACCCACAATTGATTACTCGAACGTTATGTAACCGTACCCCAATTACCGTTATCCTTTGTAACGCCTCATTAATGTCATAATTAGTCATTAATGAGCAACCATAGCAAGAGTTGTACGTTATAAGAATCTCCTATATAAGGGAGGGGAATACAGCTTGTAAAGTGTCACAACCAAAATTCCTAACTTTAGGGATCGTGATGGCGCCTAACACCACACTTGCTAGGCAAGCCAATGTTAGAATTTGAGTAGCTAACTTCCTTTGATTATCTTCTTAAACATCAACAAAATAAATCTAATGTAAACTTAATTTAAATGATTCCAATGATAAAATAATAAACAATTGAACAAAAATGAACCACGAACTAATTATATAAATAACTCTAAGACTACCCAGGGTCTGGTGTCACAATTCACGAACTACTAAAGAATACTACAAATACTGGGCCGAAAGAAATAATGTAACTGTTCTGAATAAAATAAAACAGCGTTTATGGAAATAGGAGAAGACTCTCGGGATCTGTGAACGCCGACAGATATACCTCGTGTCTCCGAGTAAATGAATAGCCGCTCTAAATATCTCTACTGCTGGTCGATACCTGGATCTGCACAAAAGAGTGCAGAGTGTAGTATCAGTACAACCGACCCCATGTACTGAGTAAGTGCCGAGCCTAACCTCGACGAAGTAGTGACGAGGCTACGGCGGGGCATTAACAACATATAACCTGTGACAATAATATATACTATAACGCAATAAAAACATTCTACACGAACAAGAAAAATATAACTGAGACAATAAATATAAAGCAAGAATGAAATCTAAACAAATAATTAAGTACTGAACAACAATGGAATAACTCAACCGCCTTGTCCAGGCCTCAGCTATAGCCAACTCTCAAATAATTTCCAAGGTTCCAAACATTAACTTTAGATAAAAGTAGTGCTAAAATATGGAAAATAGTAATATAAAATAGTAAGTTTTCAAATCTTTGTTTCTCTTTGAAAATCAGTAAAAATATAAATGTCCTCCCTTATCGCTCCTTGTTGCGGCGTGCAACCCGTTCCCACTTGTCCACCCTTATTGCTCCTCCCTATAAATATATCACCCTTATTACTCCTGTTGCGGCGTGCAACCCGATCCCACCTGTCCACCCTTATCACTCCTTGTTGCGGCGTGCAACCCGCTCCCACCAGACAATCACATCTCTTTATTTATAAAAAGGATTTTCACAATTTAAGTCAAATCCTTTCACAATATTTATGTCTCAACAATTGAAAACGAAACAAGTTTCACTTTAAATAATAGAAAGAGCAGAATATGAAATAATGACAATAAAACAATATGTGTTCCAGCCTTTAATTTATAAACAATAAAAATATATGTGTCATCCCTTATCGCTCCTTGTTGCGGCGTGCAACCCGATCCCAACTGTCCACCCTTATTGCTCCTCCCTATATATATATATCACCCTTATTGCTCCTATTGCGGCACGCAACCCGATCCCACCTATCCACCCTTATCACTCCTTGTTGCGGCGTGCAATCCGCTCCCACCGGACATATCATATCAGTTTATTTTTTAGACTTTCACAATACTTTTATTTCCACAATTTCAAACAGAAAATTGTATAGCTCGTAAGCTTTAACTAATATCATTTCACAATAAAACCAACTAGAATATATGTAAACACCGTAACACTGTCAACCCAGATCAGTCTTTATGTACCATGATAAAAATCAAAAGAACAACCAACACTTTTAATACACTCGCCACAACAATTGACAACAATCAATTGAAGCCCAACAACCACGTAAACCTCAACAATCATAAAACAGTTAAACTGCATTCCTCATCAATTCTTCGATATTATCAACAATGGGACCAACAGGAACATATACATATATATAATTTGTAAAAACAATGCCAAACCGCTCAATCGTTTTGTACCACAACGAATCCAGCTAAAACAACCAATACTCTTTTCAAAATAACCACAACAATATCTAACAATAAAATAACAAGACCAAGTAGTCATAGAAGCAATAATGGACATAGAACAATTAAGACAAGAATCAATTAAGTTGGGAACGGAAAAGGGTTCATGCTTAACAGGCAAATTTAATGGTGCATAGATACTCGTCACCTCACCTATACATCACGCCCATGCATTTCACATAGCAAACAAGTGGGGATTCCTATTCCCTCAAGTCAAAGTTAGACCAAACACTTAACTCAATTTCGCAGGCCACTCACTGCTCGAATATAATCACAATTAACTTAATATCATTAACTAATGCTAAAGGAACTAACTTTATTGAAAAATATAATTTTTCCTAAGTTTTCTCAAAAAAAGTGAAAACCCGACCCCGGACCCGCTTGGTCTAAACTCGGGGTTCGGACCAAATTACGTTTACCTATTCACCCACGAACCTAAATATATAATTAATTTCGAAATCCGAACTCAATTCGAGGTAAAGATTCGATTTTTATAAAATTCTCTAATTCTACCCAAACCCTCAATTTTTACCATGAAAATTCTTAGTTTTTGATTTAAAAATGATGAAAAACAATGGTAATTGAAAGAGTAAATTTAGAATTGATTACCTATGACTTGGGGATGATATTTGGTGAAGAAATTCGTTCCTAGGGCTATAAGATTCGAAAATTTGAAGAAGAAGAAGTCTGTCCGTTTATATACATATTTCTGCCAGCTATTCTGCCTCGTTTTTTTATGTCAAACGATCCCTAAACTCGATTTTTATGTGTCCAACGTATTCCTTGTGAAATTCTAGTCAAGTTAGGCTTTTGAATCACTCAATTTGGTCTTATAACGAAGGAGATATGTAGGTTTTAATATTTGCAATTTGTGCAGATTTTTAATACGCCGTCATGGGCAATTTCGTAATTAATCTGAAAAATCTGGCAGCCTTAGTAAAATGCCCATAAAACCCTCATACGATGTCCAAATTCGATGATTCTTTTTTCTACGGGTCCGTAATTACGATACGGATCTAATACTTTATTCAAAACATAAATCAGAGCTCATTTGTTCAATATGATATCATTTATGGTTGAAGAAACGACGTCGAAGCATAAGAAAGAATGAGCGCAACACAACTCAAACCTATTTGAAATTCACCCAAGCCCTCGGGGTTCTAAATCAAACATGCACGCAAGTCTAAAAGTATCATACGGAGTTGCTCGTGTGATCAAATCATGAAAATAACATATAAAACAACGAATTAAACCTCAAAACTCATTATTTTCCTGAAGAACACTGATAGTTCATAACTTTTCAACCGGATGTCCGAATCATGTCAAACGAACTCTATTTTTTACCAAATTTCACAGGTAAGGCCTAATTATCATAAAAAATCTGTACCGGGCTCCGGAACCAAAATATGGGCCCGATACCAATGATTTTAAACATTAATTCTTTTCTTTATTTCATAAATATTTCAACAAAATAATTTCTTTCAAAAATTGATTTCTAAGGCTTGGGACCTCCGAATTCATTTCTGAGCATACGCCTGGGTCCCATATTTTACTGCGGACCTCCCGGGATCGTCGAAACATAGATCTGAGTCAGTTACTCAAAATGTTGACTCAAGTCAATGAAAACCAAATTTTTAATTCTAAAAATTATTATTTCTTATATTTTTACATAAAATCTTTCCGGTTTCATGCCTGGAGTGTGCACAAAAATCGAGGAAGTTAAAATTAATCTTTTATGGCTAATAAGTCTAGAACGGAGTCTAAATTCATACAATAACCCATTGGGCCATCACAATCTCCACCTCTAAAACAAACGTTCGTCCTCGAACGGACATAGAAGATTACCTGAATTTGCAAACAAGTGTGATATTTACTCTGCATGTCCGACTCGGACTCCCAAGTAGCTGCCTCAACGGGCTAGCCTCTCCACTGCACTCGAACTGAAGGACAACTCTTAGACCTCAACTGACGAACATGTCGGTCTAAAATGGCTACCGGCTCTTCCCCATAAGTCAAGTCTTTTTTCCAATTGGACAGAGCTGAAGTCTAACACGTGGGATGGGTCACCATGGTATTCTCGGAGCATAGACACATGGAATACAGGATGATCTGAGGATAACCCTGAAGGCAACGCAAGTCTATACGCTACCTCCCCCACTCTATCAAGAATCTCAAACGACCCGATATACCTTCCAAACCTCATAACACCCTTCATGGGCGATACCCGAAGAAATACTCTCTCTCCAACCATGAATGCCACATCACGAACCTTATGATCGGCATAACTCTTTTGCCTAGACTGAGCTGCACGAAGCCTTTCCTGAATAATCTTGACCTTATCTAAGGCCTCCTGCACTAAATATGTATCCAATAATCGAGCTTCTTCAGGCTCGAACCATCCAACTGGTGATCTACACCGTCTACCATATAATGCCTCATAGGGAGCCATCTGAATGCTCGACTGATAACTATTATTATAAGAAAACTCTGCTAACTGCAAGAACTGATCCCACGAACCTCCAAAGTCAATAACACAAGCACGAAGCATATCCTCCAATATCTGGATGGTACGCCCAGACTGTCCGTCACTCTGAGGGTGAAATGTTGTACTCAACTCAACTCGGGTACCTAACTCACGCTCAACTGCCCTCCAAAAGTGAGAAGTAAACTGCGTACCTCGATCTAAAATGATAGACACGGGCACACCGTGAAGGCGAACTATCTCCAAATATATAACTCAGCCAATCGCTTTGAAGTATAAGTACTTGCCAAAGGAATGAAATGTGCTGATTTAGTCAACCTATCCACAATAACCCAAACTGCGTCAAATTTCCTCTGAGTCTGTGGGAGTCCAACAACAGTGATACACTCCCACTTCCACTCAGGAATCTCTATCTGCTGAATTAAACCACCAGGTCTCTGATGCTCATACGTTACCTGCTGACAATTTAAGCAACGAGCCACATACGCCACAATATCCTTTTTCATCCTTCTCCACCAATAATGCGGTCTCAAATCTTGGTACATTTTAGCTACCCCTGGGTGAATAGAATACTTAGAACTGTGAGCCTCTTCAAGGATCAACTCACGAAGATCATCAACATTAGGAACACATAACCGACCATGCATCCTCAAAAAACCATCATCTCCAACTATAACTGCTTGGCATCACCGTGCCAAACTGTGTCCCTAACAACAGCCAAATGTGGGCCACCATCCTGCCGCTTCCGGATATGCTCGATTAGAGAAGACCGAGCAACTGAACGAACTAGAACACTTCTGGGGGAAATATCCAACCTCACGAACTGATTAGCCAACGTCTGAATGTTTGAAGCTAACGGCCTCTCACCAACTGGAATATACACAAGGCTGCCCCATACTCACCACCTCTATTTTCTTAATAGTAGTTCATAGCCAATTACAGAATTATCAACAGCTTCACGTTAACAATAATCCCCTTTCAAACTTCACAATACTAATGACGAGGTGTGATTCATGAAGACCTCATAATTATATATCCGATTTAACGTGTCTCATTTAACGCCACTTGGGCGGGGCACCTACCTTGTAGGTCAAAGCTCAATAATTCTGACACGGATTTGGAAAATTATACACAGCTAATTAATTAGTTTATTTCTTTATTTATTTATTTATTATTAGTATTACTTTTATTATTATTATTTATTCATTTATTCTTATGATCATCATCATTATTTTATACATGAATTGTTGAATAAGCCTAACAAGTATGGCCAGTACTATAACAAAATTTTAATTCACACGGGAGAATTTAAACACAAGGATTTCCATCACAAGGACTTCGTCCTTACATAACTTCCACCGCAGCTTGTAGCCCGATTTAAACATCTCAAATCATATTACAATGCGAGGATCTCGTCCTCGATTCTGAATCACAAGCAACATGCGCATCGTGCCACTCGAAACCTTCCCTTTTCTTCCTTTAAATATTTTTTGTTAGACAAAATTACAAAACGTGATGATAGACACAGTTATCTCCATAGAATTTCTCAGTACAAGTATTCACATAAGTAGATTTTTTTTTGAGTTACGAAGCTCACTCGAGAGTGGAGCATATTTGAAGAGTTTTATTAGATACGCATAACCGATTAAAGTTCAGGAAATCATCACTTTATAATAACTAGAGATTGTTCTGTTTATGGCACCATTTGATATAACGACCTCAGCCATACCATAGAAAATATATCAATTGGCTGGGTCTCCACCTCTAGGAATCTGACCTCCACCTTCGACATTCTGACCCCTTTTTCTCTAGTTGTTCATGTAAATTGAATTATAACTTCAATGGGGCACGTAGCCGGAGTGTTCTGATTAAATATGACTCTCCCAAGCCTAGGACAATTTCTACCACTACCCAAAATGAAGTATCAACTTGGCCTGAGTCGTCCAAAATTTCACAATCATATTTAAGTCCTTTAATGAGTCTCTGAACTTGTTCTCTGGATATATGAATCGAAGTAGGAGTATGGAGGGCTAACTTATCAAACCTGATGGCATGTCCTGACACTGTGATGGTGGCCTGACGCAAACGTTCAACCCTATGCGCCACACATTATGGAGAGTCTAAGAAACAAACTCTTTCAAAAGCATTTATGAGAACTGAGTCAAGTAGTTGATGTTGCATTGGCTGGTCGTCCTCTTCATAGGCTTGCCACAAACACCGGCGGCCAATTTCTTCTTTTACTATGTTGACTCAACACTGCTGAGCTACCTCATTTATTCATATTTTTCATTATTCTTTTGGGGTAACTCTCATCTCTATTGACACACAATGATCACAAAAGTAGAGCTCTATTCAGATAATTCTTGGCAAGAACCATATAGTCTAGAAGCTTGTTAACCATTGTACTCCCTCTGGAGCACCCCAAAACCCGCAACCGTGACTTCCACGTTGAGTAGACCTTCTGTAGATTCAAAATTGTTCACATAAATCCTGTGGTGCCGAGGTATGGGATTATTAAGGAGGCGGACATATCGCTAGTCCCAGCTTTATCTCTTGCAAACTCTCAGGCCTTATACATTCTAGGCCAAAATCGATATAACACATGACCCCGCAATCTATTCCTTGACAGTGGACTTCCCCACTTGGCACGAAGCCAAAGGTCACAATGTTTGATAATTCACAATGTTAAACTTCACAGCTCATATAAATCAACTCCGTTGCTTTCAACTATTCCCTTGTTATGCAGTACTGAAGTAGCTATAAATCTTATGGGATATGGGCTAGTCCAACATGTATTGACTGGGCTAGAACCTCCACGTCTAGATCCATTTGAGATTGTACAATAGGTGCTCATGTTCGAGCTTTAGTATAAGCGCTGCTTCTGTCTCTCCCTCTAATCGTAGTTGTCATTGGGGCTTCATCTTTTCCGGTTGTAGACGCTTCGTGTGTTATCAATATTTGTGAGAGGACAACAATAGACAAGTTCAATCATTCGTGATAGAATAAATTCGCACGATAGAGTAGAAATAAAAATAGAGTTATTTCCTAACTTAATAGCCTCCGAGAGATAAGTACAGACGTCTCTGTACCGATCCTTCAGACTCTACTAAGCTTGTTCGTGAATTGTGAGAACTAAGCAACCTAGTGCTCTGATACCAACGTGTCACGACCCAAATTCCCAACCTTAGGGATCGTGATGGCGCCTAACACCACACTTTCTAGGCAAGCCAATGTTAGAATTTGAGTAGCTAACTTCCTTTGATTATCTTCTTAAACATTAATAGATAAATCTAATNTAGGAGAAGACTCTCGGGATCTGCGAACGCCGACAGATATATCTCGTGTCTCCAAATAAATGAATAGCCGCTCTAAATATCTCTATTGCTGGTCGATACCTGGATCTGCACAAAAGAGTGCACATTGTAGTATCAGCACAACCGACCCCATGTACTGAGTAAGTGCCGAGTCTAACCTCGACGAAGTAGTGACGAGGCGACGGCGGGGAATTAACAACATATAACCTGTGACAATAATATATACTATAACGCAATAAAATAATTCTACACGAACAAGAAAAATATAACTGAGACAATAAATATAAAGCAAGAAGAAAATCTAAACAAATAATTAAGTACTGTAACAACAATGAAATAACTCAGCCGCCTTTTCCAGGTCTCAGCGATAACCAACTCTCAAATAATTTTCAAGGTTCCAAACTTTAACTTTAGATAAGCTAAAATATGAAAAATAATAATATAAAATTGTAAGTTTTCAAATCGTTATTTTTCTTTGAAAATCAGTAAAAATATAAATGTCCTCCCTTATCGCTTCTTGTTGCGGCGTGCAACCCGTTCCCACCTGTCCACCCTTATTGCTCATCCCTATAAATATATCACCCTTATTTCTCCTGTTGCAGCGTGCAACCCAATCCCACCTGTCCACCCTTATCACTCCTTGTTGCGGCGTGCAACCCGCTCCCACCAGACAATCACATCTCTTTATTTATAAAAAGAATTTTCACAATTTAAGTCAAAGCCTTTCACAATATTTATATCTCAACAACTGAAAACGAAACAAGTTTCACTTTAAATAATAGAAAGAGCAAATTATGAAATAATGACAATAAAACAATGAGTGTTCCAGCCTTTAATTTATAAACAATAAAAATATAAGTGTCCTCCATTATCGCTCCTTGTTGCGGCGTGCAACCCGATCCCACTTGTCCACCCTTATTGCTCCTCCCTATATATACATATCACCCTTATTGCTCATGTTGCGGCGCGCAACCCGATCCCACCTGTCCACCCTTATTGCTCCTCCCTATATATATATCACCCTTATTGCTCATGTTGCGGCGCGCAACCCGATCTCACCTATCCACCCTTATCACTCCTTGTTGCGGCGTGCAATGCGCTCCCACCGGACATATCATATCAGTTTATTTATGAGACTTTCACAATTTAGGCAAAGCCTTTCACAATACTTTTATTTCCACAATTTCAAACAGAAAACTGTATAGCTCGTAAGCTTTAACCAATATCATTTCACAATAAAACCAACCAGAATATATGTAAACACCGTAACGCTGTCAACCCAGCTCAGTCTTTATGTACCATGATAAAAATCAAAAGAACAACCAACATTTTTAATACACTCGCCACAACAATTGATAACAATCAATTGAAACCCAGCAACCACGTAAACCTCAACAATCATAAAACAGTTAAAACTGCATTCCTCACCACTTCCTCAATATTATCAACAATGGAACCAACAGGAACATATAAATATATATAATTTGTAAAAATAATGCAAAACCGCTCAAATATTTTGTACCACAAGGAATCCGGCTAAAACAACCAATACTCTTTTCAAAATAACCACAACAATATCTAACAATAAAATAACAAGACCAAGTAGTCATAGAAACAATAATGGACATAGAACAATTAAGACAAGAATCAATTAAGTTGGGAACGGGAAATGGATCATACTTAACAGGCAAATTGGGTGGTGCATAGATACTCGTCACCTCACCTATACACCACGCCCATGCATTTCACATAGCAAACAAGTGGGGTTTCATACTCCCTCAAGTCAAAGTTAGACCAAATACTTACCTCAATTTCGCAGGCCACTCACTGCTCAATTATTGCTTTTTCTTTTGAATTCACCTCTAACTTGCTCGAATCTAATCACAATTAACTTAATGTCATTAAATAATGCTAAAGGAACTAACTTTATTGAAAAATATAATTTTTCCTAAGTTTTCTCAAAAAAAGTTAAAACCCGACCCCGGGTCCGCTTGGTCTAAACTCGGGGTTCGGACCAAATTACGTTTACTCATTCACCCACGAACCCAAATATACAACTAATTTCGAAATACGGCCTCAATTCGAGGTAAAGATTCGATTTTTATAAAATTCTCTAATTCTACCCAAACCCTCAATTTTTACCATGAAAATTCTTAGTTTTTGATTTAAAAGTGATGAAAAACAATGGGTAATTCAAAGAGTAAAGTTTAGAATTGATTAACTATGACTTGGGGATGATATTTGGTGAAGAAATTCGTTCCTAGGGCTGTGGGATTCGAAAATTTGAAGAAGAAGAAGAAGAAGAAGAAGAAGAAGAAGTCTGTCCGTTTATATATATTTTTCTGTCAGTTATTATACCTCGTTTTTCGTGCCAAATAATCCCGAAACTCAATTTTTATGTGTCCAATGGATTCCTTGTGAAATTCTAGACAAATTAGGCTTTTGAATCACTCAATTTGACCTTATAATGAAAAAGATATGTAGGTTTTAATATTTGCAATTTGTGCAGATTTTTAATACGCCGTCAGGGGCAATTTCGTAATTAACCTGAAAAATCTGGCAGCCTTAGTAAAATGCCCATAAAACCCTCATACGATCTCCAAATTCGATGATTCTTTTTGCTACGGGTCCGTAATTATGATACGGATCTAATACTTCATTCAAAATAGAAGTCGGAGCTCAGTTGTTCAATGTGATATCATATATGCTTGAAGAAACGACGTCGAAGCATAAGAAAGAACGAGCGCAACACAACTCAAACCTATTTGAAACTCACCCGAGCCCTCGGAGCTCTAAATCAAATATGCACGCAAGTCTAAAAGTATCATACGGACTTTCTCGGGCGATCAAATCATGAAAATAGCATGTAAAACAACGAACTAAACCTCAAAACTCATTATTTTCCTGAAGAACACTTATAGTTCATAACTTTTCAACCGGATGTCCGAATCAAGTCAAACGAACTCCGTTTTTTACCAAATTTCACAGGCAATGCCTAAATATCATAAAAATCTGTACCGGGCTCCGGAACCAAAATACGGGCCCGATACCAATGATTTTAAACATTAATTCTTTTCTTTATTTCATAAATATTTCAACAAAACAATTTCTTTCAAAAATTGATTTCTAAGGCTTGGGACCTCCGAATTCATTTCCGAGCATACGCCCGGGTCCTATATTTTACTACGGACCTCCCGGGATCGTCGAAACACATATCCGAGTCCGTTTACTCAAAATGTTGACTCAAGTCAATGAAAACCAAATTTTTAATTCTAAAAATTATTATTTCTTATATTTTCACATAAAAGCTTTCCGGTTTCATGCCCGGACTGCGCACGAAAATTGAGGTAGTTAAATTTAATCTTTTTATGGCTAATAAGTCTAGAACGGAGTCTAAATTCATAAATTGACCCCTTGGGTCATCACATAAAGGCATCTGATTCTCGAATATAATTGACTTCGCTTTTCTATATTTCTGCAATATTTTTTGTTATTCATGTTTCTCCATTTCCTTGATTATCAGTAACCCATACTCATCTTTAAAATAAGCTTTATTCAAAGGGTCTAATTCTTTGGTTAAACAAATTGGTTCTGTTACCGGGAGTCTGATAATCTTTGTTTGCTTTTCAAGTGATATCCTCTGAACTATGTCAAATTCTACCGACAACAACCAGCAAAGGAGTGGAACCCCAGTTCCATCACCTTCAGGAACCCCACGTGGTTCAAGGGAACAATCCCCAGAAAGATCCAATAACAATAATGGTGATAATGATCAAACTGTGGAACAAGATCGTGTAAAGCAAATGATTGCAGAGTATGTGAGCCAAGCTTTGCAAGAATTTGTGAGAGGATTACCGGCAGCGTTACCTACACCGCCGACGCCACCCCCCAATAACACCATCACCATGGAAAATCCTCAATCTGGGTTGGCAAACTCAGGAAGAGGAGATACTCCTAATGAATCTCTCGAAACGAGACCAGGTACATCTAATAACTCATAATTATAAAATTTACTGCTAATCATGCAGAAACAGATAAAGGAGCAGAACGATCGCATCGAACAATTCCTAGAGTACCACCTATCATCAAAGGTATTTATGTTGATAGATATTATCAACAACCTTGGAAGCCAAGTGCGGCACCCTTGCCTATACCCAAGAAGTTTAAAATGCCTGACATTCCCAAATATGATGGAACAACTTACCCACGTGACCAAGTGACTGCTTTCACTACTGGGTAAAAGGCAACGACTTAACAAAACAAGAGATTGAATCAATCCTTGTCAAAAAATTTGGGGAAACACTTACCAAGGGGGCTCCAACTTGGTATTCTCTTCTCCCTGAAAATTCTATTGACTCTTTTACTGAGCTTGCAGATTCGTTTATAAAAGCACACTCTGGTGCACAAAAAGTTGAGAAGAGAATGGAAGACATATTCAAAATAAAACAAGGAGGCACGGAACTACTCCGTGAGTTTGTAGATAGGTTTCAACGAGAAAGAATGCAGTTACCCAGGGTGCCTGATAATTGGGCAGCCATGGCATTTGCAAGCAACCTAAATGATAAAAGCTCAGAAGCCACGAGACGACTTAAGGAAATTCTAAGAGAATTCCCCGCTACAACATGGAACGATGTATATAACAGGTACAGTACTAAACTCAGAATAGAAGAAGATATCATTGCTCGTCCGAGAGATGAAGATCATTCCAAATCCAGACGTCCAGAATCAGATAGAAGATCAAGTAAAAAGAGGTATGATCCTTACTTAGGACCCTCAGGACGCGATATTCGCCGCAGGTTCAAAAATACTAGGTCGGACTATAGATCACAAGGAAGAGACGTAGTCTCATCCTCGTCTAGATCCAGAAAAGATCGAGATGAACGACCTAGAGGTAATACTCAAATTGGGGATCGTACCTTTAATGTAAGTACTACTGAACTTGTCTCAATATTGAGGAACATGGGAGACAAGGTTAAGTTTCCCAAAGAGATGCGGTCAAATCCAAGTAGAAGGAACCCAGATCACTGATGTGAATTCCACAACGATCATGGGCACAAAACTGCAGATTGCAGATTTTTACAAGGTGAAGTAGAAAATTTATTGAAATAGGGCTATTTAACAGAATTGTTTAGTGATAAAGGTAAACAGGCATATATGAGGAACAGACAGGAGCCCCCAAAGCCTCCTTCTCCAAAATGAATCGTCAACGTGATACACGGAGGTGAAGAAGCAAACAGAGTGATCTGCAAAACAACCACAAATGGGAAACGGGCTCGTGAAAATATTGAAGAAGACTATATAACCTTCGATGATGCAGAAATCGGCGGATTAATGCTTCCGCACAACGATGCTCTGGTAATATCTTTACTTATTCATGACACTAACGTAAAAAGAGTGTTGATTGATCCATGCAGTTCAGTCAACATCATTTTGCTAAGAGTCGTGGAAGAAATGCTACTGGGGAGTCAAATAATCCCAAGAGCACGAGCCATATCAGGGTTTGATAACTCTACGGTTATAACAAAAGGAGAAATTGAGCTTAGCACTTATGCTGGGGGGTGATCAAAAGTACCAGGTTCCAAGTCATCGATACTGACATGGCTTATAACGTGATCGTGGGAAGTCCATGGATCCACGACATGAAAGTGATACCCTCCACGTTGCATCAGGTAATTAAATTCCCCTCTGAATGGGGGATTCAACAAATCAAAGGTGATCAGCAGACCGCAAGAAATATAAAATCTGTGGTACACTACAACAAGAAAATAGAGGTGGAAGAATTATGAGATAAGGGAATCTCCCAAGCAGGTAACGCCGCCCAACAGGCATGGAAGAAATTACTACCCTAATAGATACGGAAGGTATTATTGCTAAAACAGGTATGAAAGAAAATACTTATGAGAAGGAGAATCAAGTTACCACGGAAGGTGTACTATACCACACAGATGCAGATTCCAGACCGGACGTCATTCATGAACTGAAGGAAGATGAGCACATCAAAACAACTAAGAGGAGCTCGAAGTTGTTCCATTATCTGAACAAAATCCTAAGCAGAAAGTTTATATAGGCACGAGGCTAGGACCCGCTCGAAGAGGTAAGTTAATTGATTATTTAAAGGCTAACGCAGACTGCTTTGCGTGGTCCCACTCAAACATGACAGGCATCCCACCAGAAGTGATGACTCATAAACTAAATGAAGATCTATCCTGCATACCTGTTAAGCAGAAGAAAAGAAAGCAAGGACCATTCAAGAACAAGTGATCGACGAAGAAGTACAGAAACTTTTGAGGATTGGTTCGATACGAGAGGTAACATGCCCCAACTGGATAGCAAACACCGTGGTAGTACCTAAAAAGAATGGCAAGTGGAGAGTATGCGTAGATTATACTGACTTAAATAAAACATGCCACAACAGGTCATGAGAATGAATCTTTGGGGCATGTTCACCGATGGTTCTTCCAATATAAAAGGTGCAGGCTTAGGCATAGTCTTAATATCACCCACGGGTGAAAAGACACGGCAAGCTATCAAGTGTTATCCTATAACTAACAATAAAGCAGAGTACGAAGTTGTTATTGCAGGGCTCGAACTCGCACGGGAGATCTCAATCGAGCAAATTGTGATCAACAGCGACTCCCAACTGGTAGTAAATCAGATACAGGGGACTTACATCGCTCGAGAGACTAGAATGCAACAATATCTTGAAAAAGCACGAGAGTTCGTGAGACAATTCAAAACATGGAAGGTAATGCAAATACCTAGAGAAGAAAATGCAGAAGCAGATGCATTAGCTAACCTCGCAGTAGTCACGAAAGTAACGGACAAATACAATGCAATTGTCGTCCAACTATTTCATTCAATAATAGACCAGGACAGGAATGAGGTAACTTTCAACAACTTAACCTGGGACTGGAGAAACGAAATTCTTAATATTTTGCAGAATGGCACCGTACCTGAAGACAAAAAAGAAGCTCAAGCACTTCGCCGCAAAGCTGCACGATACTGCCTTATTCGCAACTCACTTTATCGCAAGATGTTCGGAGGACCCCTAGCTAAATGCATAGGACCTAACCAAACTAAATTTGTGATGAAAGAATTCCACGAAGGACACTGTGAAAATCACTCAGGGGCAAGATCCTTAGTGAAAACCCTAATTAGAGATGGATACTATTGGTCTAAGATGGAAGAAGAAGCCGAGAACTTTGTATCCAAATGTGACAGGTGCCAAAGGTTTGCCAATAACATGTATCGACCAGCGGAATTATTGCATCCAATAATATCCCCCTGGCCTTTCATGAAATGGGGTATGGACATAGTGGGACCTCTTCCCACAGCTAAAGGACAGGTACGGTTTTTACTCGTGCTAACCGACTATTTTACAAAATGGGTAGAGGCATAAGCGTTCAAACAAGTGCGAGAAAAGGAAGTTAAAAGCTTCTTATGGAGAAACATAATATGCCTCTTTAAAATACCAAAGGAAATCGTGTGCGATAATGGCCCACAATTCATAGGCTCGCAAGTCACAGAATTCTTTGAAAGTTGGAAAATCAAGCAGATCACTTCAACGTTGTGCCACCCCGTGGCTAATGGTCAAGCTGAGTCAACGAATAGGGTCATCATCAACAATCTAAAGAAGCGGCTGGATAAAGCCAAAGGAAATTGGCATGATGAGTTACCAGTTGTACTATGGGCATACAGAACAACTTCAAAAATAGCCATGGGAGAAACTCCGTTCGCACTTTTTTATGGCTCAGAAGCCTTAATACCTTTGGAAATTGGCGAACCAAGAATAAGGTTCTCAACAGCCATGGAGGGTGAAAACGATGATGAATTGAGGACCAACCTGGACCTGCTCAAACCACGGAGAGAAGCAACATTGATACGGATGGCAGCTCAAAAACAAATCATAGAGCGTTATTACAACCGTAAAGCTCATCTCAGGTACTTCAAGATTGGGGACTTCATCCTCAAAAAAGTCTTTCAATCAACGAAAGAAGCAGATGCAGGAAAGCTAAATCCAAACTGGGAAGGACCTTACAAAATCCGAGGCATAGCTGGGAAAGGAACCTATGAGTTGGAAGCTATGGACGTCAGAGTACTACCAACAAGCTGGAACGCCATCCACCTAAAGAAGTATTACTTCTAAAAGAAAAGAATACCCCTTGTCAGGTATCACACGTTAATTTTGAACATTTAAAAATTTTACTAACTTTTTTAGATGATAGGCATAAAGGTAATCCATCACCAGACGCGAGGAAATAACACAATTCCCGGTCTTGGGTTACGCTTTCTGATGGATGTTTTAAAAGGGTTAAGCAGTCATCATCTAAGAAACTACATACCTTCGAGTTCGGAATGTTTTTCCTTTTCAGGGAAAGGACCACAAAGAAGGAATAATCAAGTGCTTGAGATTTCATTCTTCAAAACTCAAACACTTGGGGGACTATACAGTATGGAAGGCTAAGGCGAAGCAAAGAAGACTATCAGAAAGTCAAAAGCTCGAGCATGAAGACCCATCTACCCAACGAGACAAGTGACACGAGCATAAGCGAAAGAAATCAAAAGAGTCATCCAAATACAAAGCCTAATGCAAAAAGCAAAAACCTTCGAATATATTCAGGTTGAAAGGCAAAATATTAGTCACGATAAAGAAATGTACATCTTTATACTTATTCACAGCTGTTGTAACAAAAACAGTTAGGGGTAAAAGATCATCACCAATGTACTCATTCAAAAAGCTGTTCTCAAATAAAACAGTTATGGATGAAAGATCTAAATCCTTGTATTTGTTCAAAAAACTGTTATCAAATAAAAACAATTACGAATAAGAAAACATTTCCCTCGTACTTATTAGAAAACTGTTTCCAAAACAGTTTCGGGTAAAAACCCCAATCTTTATAAAAACTATTACTAGTAAAAAATAGTTGTTTCCTTGTATTAATATCGAAAAACTATTACCTATGAAAAACAGTTACAAAATACAAGAGTATATCAAATTTGTTAAACAAAAACAGTTGCAAACATGAGTTTTAGGCGATAACCTAACACATGTAAAATGTCATGGAAGTTCAAACAAAAAACTTTCCTTGGAAACAATCTTAAACATGTGTAAAATTCCTATCACTCTATTGCATTATCATGAAGTTGAGACGTCTTCTTCATGTCAATTATAAAGGGCCCTCTTCCATAAACTATGCCTATTACAAAAAGGCACACATTTAATATGAAATCGTGTCTATTACAAAAAAGGTATAAGTAGTCTAAAGCATTCCAATGGCAAACCTCGAAGGTAAAATTAAAACCTCGAAAAATGAAGCATGCAAAAGACTTAAAGAGTGAAACAGAAACTCCACTAAAGTCAAACTAACATTTATATATTAAAATGGCTAAAACTAAGTATTAACTTATACTTAGCCGTATAAAAATTTTATATAGATTGTGGTGCCCCTAAGTTGTCATTTCATTTGGGGACTTTAAAGAAATTCAAATTTGCCCCCGATGGGACTAGGGGTAACCACCAATTGATACAAAGAAAAAAAAAGGGATGAACCGACTAAATCTTTTCAGGAGAGGGGTTGACTTCACTGGCAGAAGGGCAGGAGCAACTAGGGATTAAGAGGCATGAGCGGCTGGAATCTCACCATCAGGTGAAGAGAGGTTATGACCTTGTTGAGCCTTCTCCATGGCTTCCGAAGTTTTAGCTATTTCAACACTAAGATCAAAACCCTCTTGACTCATTTCCATCAATGTGTCAAGGCGAGAATTGATGTACGCCCAGCTCACATCGACAGCAGCTACCTCTTCGAAATCTTCATAATCCTTTGCCCATACTTGAAACTCAGCTCTCAATCCGTCCTTCTCCGCTTCTGCAGCTTCATGGGCTGCCCTTAACGTTACAATCGACTCCTCTAAAGTTTGAGCTTTGTCTAAAGCCTTACGAAGGTCTTCTTGAGTACAAGTGAGTGATTGCACGAGCTCACCTGAGTATTCCTCCTTCTGCCCCAACAAGTTTTTCAAGTCTCTAATATCCTCTGAGGCACGAGACAGCTGCTTAGTGAGTGAAGACTCCATAACACTCTTGTCTTTATCAGCCTGACTGGAAGAAGCCTTCTCTACTGCCAGTTCTGCTACCATGAGTCTCATCTGCCGCTTCAAGGTACTCATTTCCTCTTCTAAAGCATCCATGTCAATCCTTAAGCTACCATATTGTGCTTTCCAATTATCAACATCGGCCTGCAACACTTTTATCTCTTGATCCATGTTTGAAATCCTCTTCATAAGCTACATGCCTATAAGGTTAATCTACAAGAAATAAACCAATCAGATATGGTAACTTTCATATACAAAAATGAAATAGGATAACTTGCATCATACCTTCAAAGAAGTATGCACGACCTCATTGGCCCATGTAAGAGCACTGTGGCTGGCTAGCTTGGCTTTCTCAAAGGGACCTATCAAAGGCTTAAGCCACACTTCGGTCTCACCCGTTTTCTTGAAAAGGTTCCCCTCAGCTGGAACCTCTATTACCACCTGCCATGTCTCTCTGCTGGAAGACCCTACTTCCCTAACGGAAGGCATGGAAGCAGGCAGAGATGAAACAGCAACATGCACGGAGGGTTGAAGAGCTGGAGAAGCCACGGGCAAAGCAGCAGGCACGGAGGGTTGAAGAGTCGAGGAAGTTATGGGCAAAGCAACATCAGAAGCCGAAATATCCAAAGGAACAGACGATACAACTTCTCTCAAAGAAGCAGGAAAGACATCAGCTAAAGGGACATTGTCAGGAGCAAGATCAACAGCCTCATGAATAGGGGAATGTGAAACATCATCAAGAACAGGGGGCTCAATCACAGACACAGAAGGCAAGGTTAAGGCTGTAAGCTCATCATCTGAAACCACCCGCCTTCTCTGTGACATGTGCACTAAAGCACCTTCTTCTTCTACGGAACGAGACTCACCAATCTTCCTCTTCGAGGAAGATGAACCAACAATAATTTCTTGGGCCTGAGCAGAAGACATCTTCGGGATAGATGAAGCAGACACCCCACGAGCGGAGAACCCTATTAAAAGGGAAAAAGTTAAACGACAAAGAAAGAAGAGACTCGAGTAAGGAAACAAGCAAGAACAAAGAGCTTTACTTACCGTGGGTATTTACATGCAAACAATACCTCCCAGCGAAGTACTTCCAAGATCTCTCTTCTGAAGGAGCAATGGACAACAATTTTTCTACCCAATCACGAATACCGGAGACATTCTCAACAGTATTCATGATTTCTGAGAGAAGAAGAAACAGATACGGTGTTAATAAAATATCTCAAGTCAAAACGAGAAAAAGCAAATAAATGTGAGCTAAAGCATACTCACGTGCACGATTCCACTTCTCAGGGAAGGGAAGATTTTCTTCACCCACTAAACTCACAGTGGGTACAGCAACATACCGGAGGTACCAACCACTATCCTTATCATCTCAAGGGGTTACCAGCACTCTTTTACTACTAGTAGTCAGAGTAAAAACCCTTCACGAAATAAGGTAGGAGAGTAGAGATGAATAAGATGGTTGAAAGTAAAAGGAACCGAGGCTAAAGAAGCCAAACTCCTAAGACATGCGACAACTCTCCACACAAGCGGACCAACTTGTCCTAAGCAAATATTGAAATAACGGTAAAACTCAATTATAAATGGGTCAATGGGGAGTCTAAACCCTAGAGGGAAAGGGTACGTATAAACAAAAGAACATCCCGTCTTGTAAGACGTTATTCTTTGATTACTATTCCGAATATAGACAGGGAAGTCAGACCTCCAGAAGCACTCCCTACGAATAAGGGAAATCTGACCCTCACTTATAAGGGTTGAATATCTTTCAACACTTTCAAGAGAAGAAGATTGGTCTACAAGAACTTGACTATCCCTAGCAAAAACAAAATCAGCAGGACAATTTCATCGACTCCAGGTTCACGAAGGCGTTCACCTCTACCTCTAGACAAAGACCGAGAAACCCTAAACCTTGGAGAAACTAGAGATCTAGTGGAAGGAGAAGGAACTATCTGAGAAGAAGAGGAGCCCCTCGAAGGAGTGTATCCTAGATTTCTAAGTCTACCACCCCTCCGACCCCTAGTCGAAGCAGAAGATGGCGTTAAACTTTCAATATCAATTACTCCTTGAGGTTGGTTTGAAGAAGACGTGTTAACAAAGGCAAGAAGAAAGTTCTTTACAAAAGAAAAAGTTAGAAAAGTGTTTCGTGGAAGCAAAGAAAAGAAGAAAGGTATTTATACTTGAAGACAACCGTCAAAAATTAAAAAAAAAAAGAAAAATAATGATGAAAAGTCATAATTAAAAATGTCACTTCGGGACTGGCACAACCGCAAAAAGCCCTAAAAGGTGCCGAGTAAATGCAGAATCAATCCAAAAAAGACATGTGGTATGAGCATTAAATGGAAGTGAGAAACGACGCCTATGGTGCAGAGAAGGATACAATGATTCTAGGAAAAGCGGCGGCAAAATATTCCCGCCATAAATGAATATCCACTTACCAAATATTAATCGTTAAATATATGGTAAGTGGGGGAACTATCTGTATTGGTAAAAAAGAGTTTCACACGTAAGCCAGCTTTTGACAACTCAGCCAGTCATGGGACACAGGAAAACGCGACAGCTGGATGTGATTCTTTGAAGAGGTACGGTACAAAGACGCATGATTCAGTAAACCCTCGAGCTTATCAGCCACGGGAAACTCAACCTGATCAAAACAAGAGTGAGGCACGGTCAGAATGAATCTAGACAAAGCTACGGACAGATTCAAAGACCCACAATTGATTACTCGAACGTTATGTAACCGTGCCCCAATTACCGCTATCCTTTGTAACGCCTCATTAGTGTCATAATTAGTCATTAATGAGCAACCATAGCAAGAGTTGTACGTTATAAGAATCTCTTATATACGGGAGGGTAATAAAGCTTGTAAAGGCATCTGATTCTCGAATATAATTGACTTCGCTTTTCTATAAATGTGGAACCTAATAGAAATTACTACTAGTTGGACTAAAAAAAGATTTTTTCAAGCGATTGTGTGATAACTTTTTCTTCTTCTCTGCAATATTGTCTGCTATTCATTTTTCTCCATTTCCTTGATTATCAGTAACCCGTATTCATCTTAAAAATAAGCTTTAGTCAAAGGGTCTAATTCTTTGATTAAACAATGAGGTCAGGTTAAATATGCAATGCAGTACCGGGGGAAAGCTCATGGAATCTTGTCTGTAGTCTCAATTTAAATATGCAATGCAGTACAGAGGGAAAGCTCCCGGAATCTCCTCTGTAGTCCCAATTTAAATATGCAATGCAATATAAATACCGGATACAATATTTACTTAAAACAGTTCAGGAAAAATCACAGGCAAAAATATGGATAAAACAACCTAAACATGGTACACATAGTAATAACTAGGGAAAGTTCAAGTAAACAGGTAGGCATGTTATTCCCTAATCTAAACTACATAGTCAATACATGAGACAGTGAAATGGGAATGAAATGATTTAAGTCACGGAGGAAAAAATGGAGTCTTAGCAACAATGGCCCATGTACGTACTCGTCACCTCACGTACACAACGCCCAAACAACATAAAACAGTATTAAAATAGCGTAAGGGGAAGCCCCCAACACAGAGTTAGGCAAGCCACTTACCTCGACTACGCTACTCAACTCAAAACCACGCTCTTGCCACGAGTATCCGACTCCGAATGGCCCAAATCTATTCAATTCGATTGCAAAATGTAAATATCACTTTAAGGAATCAAAATAGCTAATAAGTTCGAGGCTAATACGCGAAATTAGGAAAATTTCCCAAAAAGTCCCCCGGGCCCACGTCTCGGAATTGAGTGAAAGTTACAAATTTAGAACACCCATTCACTCATGCACTCGCTCGAACAAGAATCATCGAAAACCGACGTCAAAATCCTATTAAATTATCGAATTTCTAATTGGGGAAACTTCTTCCAATTTGCATGATTTTTCACCCAAATTCCTTGATTGCATGGAAGAAGTTGCTATAGATTAATGATATACAAAGGAAATAAGGTTAGGAATTGTTACCTATGAAGTTTTTCCTTAAAACCCACTCCAAATCGCCTACACCCGAGCTCCAAATTATTTTTAGAAGATATGACATTCAATCCCTCGAAATTGATATAAACTGCCCAGCATTTTCCGCACATGCGCCCTTTGGACCGCACCTGTAGAAAATCCATCGCAGGTGCGAAAACCCACTAAAAGGCCTGGGGCCACACCTGCGGTCACTGGGGTGCATCTGCGGCTCCGCACCTGCGGAACCCCAACCGCACCTGCGAGAACTGGTTGACTTGACCAAGCCCGCACCTGCGTGTTCGCACCTGCGGGAAATCCATCGCAGGTGCGAGACACCAGAACCAGCAATGGGTCAGCTGTTTCCAAGTTTCAAAAATCACACGTTGAGCATCCGAAACATCCCCGAGGCCCCCGGGACCTCAGCCAAACTTACCAACCAGTCCTAATACCTTATCCAAACTTAGTCGAGCCTCCAACACACATCACATAACACCAAAATCACCAATTATACATGGATTCAAGCCTAAGAACTTATGAAATTTCCAAAATCTAAAACTGATGCCGAAACACATCAAAACTAGTTCGAATGACCTCAAATTTTACACACAGGTAACAAATGACACGACGGACCTACAACCACTCTCGGAATTCCATTCCGAGCCTAATATCAAATTTTCACCTATCGGCCGAAATTCTAACTTTCGCCAATTCAAGCCTAAATCTACTACAGACCTCGAAAACACATTCCAGACACGCATCTAACTTTGAAATCACCCAACGGAGCTGACGGAGTCGACAGAATCCCATTCTGGCCCCGTCTTCACACAGTTCCAACTACGGTTCGATTTCTAAAGCTTAAACTCACATATAAGGACTATGTGTCCAAAAACTCTCTGAATTTCACCACTCAACGTTCCAACAAGTCCCAAAAGCAGAAATAGATATGGGGAAAGAAGTTATTAGGGGATCGGGGCGCTAACTCTCAAAACGACCTACCGGGTCGTTACATTTGGGTAGAATTAGGAAATTTTGTAAAGATCGAATCTTCACCTCGAATTGAGGTCGGATTTCAAAACTAATTGCATATTCGAGCTCGGGGATGAATGGGTAAACGTAATTTGGTCCGAACCCCTAATTTGGACCAAGCAGGCACGGGGTTGGGTTTTAACTTTTTTTTAGAAAACTTAGGAAAAATTATAATTTTCAGTAAAGTTAGTTCCTTTAGCATTAATTAATGATATTAAATTAATTATGGTTAGATTCGAGTGTATTTGAGGTGAACTCAAGAGGAAAAGCTATAATTGAACAGTGAGTGACCTGCAAAGTTGAGATAAGTTCTTGGTTTAACTTTGACTTGAGGGAATAGGAATCCCCAACTAAATTGTTATGTGAAACTGCATGTTAGTGGTGTATAGGTGAGGTGACGAGTATCTATGCACCACCAAATTGTCTGCTTACATGATCCCATCCCGTTTCCAATTTAATTGCTCGGGTTATAATTGCTTCATGTCCGTTGTTGTTTCTACAATTACTTGGCTTATTAATTTATTGTTAAGTCTGGTTGCAATTATTTTTGGAAAAGTATTAGTATATTCCTTGGTTTATAGAGAGCTCCTCAGATAAAGAAGAGGGAAATGCTACTAGGTATGCATTGAGTATATATGCTTCTCTTAGTCTACCATAATCTAGTTAGCTTAAGATGGTACTTGATTTCGTTGAGTAATTTAGGATCTTACAATGGGATGCTTGAGACAAGTTGTTGTGAATTGAAAGAGCCGCACTGATTCCAGAGTCCATATTCTTGATATACTTATAAAGCAAATAGTTATTCATGTTTTCACATTTGTTACATGCATTTTGTAGTTCGATGGAGATTGTGATTGCATATTGTCTTGTAGTTGACCATGTTTATACATGGATATGTAATTATAATAAAGCTATTCTCATCTTTGCTACAATGTTTACGTCTACATAAAGGTTGAGTGGGTTNTCGAGGTTAGGCTCGGCACTTACTCAATACATGGGGTCGGTTGTACTGATACTACACTCTACACACTTTTGTGTAGATCCAGGTACCGGGCAGCAATAGAGATTTTTAGTGGCAACTATCTATTATCCGGAGACACGAGGTATATCTACCGGTGTTCGCAGATA
This sequence comes from Nicotiana knightiana, assembly GCA_005239525.1. Lineage (NCBI taxonomy): Eukaryota > Viridiplantae > Streptophyta > Magnoliopsida > Solanales > Solanaceae > Nicotiana > Nicotiana knightiana. The sequence goes on along the minus strand of ML434892.1, from coordinate 7,582 downwards.
CCGAGAGTCTTCTCTTAATTCGTAGAGACTATTTTATAATTTTCCTAAAACAGTTATATTATTTCCTTCAGCCCATTAATTGTAGTATTCTTTAGTAGTTCGTGAATGGTGACACCAGATCCTGGGGTAGTCTTAGAGTTATTTATATAGTTAGTGTGTGGCTCAATTTATTTATTTGTTTATTATTTTATATTTGGAGTTATTCTTTGGAAACAATTAGATTAAGTTTACTTTAAATTTATTTTATAATGTTTAAATGGATAACCAAAGGAAAATAGTTCATCGAACTCTAACATTGGCTTGCCTAGCAAGGGTGGTGTTAGGCGCCATCACGATCCCTAAGGTTGGAAATTTGGATCGTGACAGTATTGGGGGCAACATAAGTACATAACTTATGCAATGTTTAGTAGCCATTAGTTATTTTGTACAAAATTCAGCATAACTAATTCCATTCAAGTTGTGGTTTTGCCTAAGAACACCAAATTAAAATCTGAAGGAAAATAAATTTATAAGCAGCAGTCTAATTTGTATAAACTACTCCCTCAGTTCACTTTTACTTGTCCAATGTGGACTCTGCACATCTCTTAAAAAATAATAAATGAAATACATAATTTATCATGATATTCATATTAATTGATGCATATTTTTAATGAGTTGAGAAAAATAATTTAAAATGAGTAATTAATACCGTGGGTATAACAGGAAAAAAAATTATTTTCTCTTGGTAAACTAAAAGTGACAAGTAAAAGTGAAAATTTATTTTTAAAATACTGGACAAGTAAAAGTGAACGGAGGGATTAATATAATCAACTCGATAAAAGGAAATTGACAATTGACACGCGTTACCTGAATACGTGCTGCTTCTCGTTACTGACCATTTAAACACAATTTGCATTGAATAAATTCATTTACAAGTTTTTTATGATCAAATGTTAGAAATAACTCAATTAATCACTTTCTGGAGATGTTAGTGGTAAATAAACACACTTCCGTTTGGTGGGGAAGATTTTAAAAAAGTAAGCGAGCACATAATTAATTGTTGCATTCTTTCTGATTTTTTCTGCACGTAAACTCAGGTGCACAGATTGTGGATGACAAAAGTTTTTGTTTGGGAATTAGGTTTCTTCAATAACAAATTGGAATAATAATAATAATAATGTATTAAAACCTAAAAGCAAAAGGCAATAAAATATTGAACTTAAGTCGGACGTATCCCTGCACCGTGCCTCAATGTGTCACTTTAACTTCTATTCTATCTATTCGAACCTATTTCTTTTTTGGTCGGTTCAAAAGAAGATGGTCCATTTTTAAATTTAAAAATAATTAATTTAAACTTACAATTTTATTTTTAGTGAGAAGCTTTTATAATCACATAAATATTTTGGCCTTTTTTTTGACTTGCTTAGGACAATAAATTTCAAAAGTCTTCATTTTATCTTATATTTTGTATCTAATCAAATAGATTCANTAAAGCTATTCTCATCTTTGCTACAATGTTTACGTCTACATAAAGGTTGAGTGGGTTGATATATATATATATATATATATATATATTCCTGTTGGTTCCATTTTTGTGATAATATTGATGAGTTTATGAGAAGTACAGTTTTTTGTTTACAATTGTTGAGATAAAAGTGTTGTGAAAGGCTTGGCCTGAATTGTGAAAGTTTTTGATAAATATACAAATATATATATATATATATATGATTGTGATAAGGGTGGATAGGGGAAATATATATGATTGTGATAAGGGTGGACAGGAAAATATATGTATATGACTGTGATAAGGGTGGACAGGAATATATATATGACTGTGATAAGGGTGGACAGAGAAATATATATATGACTATGATAAGGGTGGACAGGGAAAATATATATATGACTGTGATAAGAGTGGACAGGAAAAATATATATGACTATGATAAGGGTGGACAGGGGAAATATATATGACTGCGATAAGGGTGGACAGGGGAAAAATAAATATATGACTGTGATAAGGGAGGATACTTGTA
>ML434890.1:0-37096 GCA_005239525.1 Nicotiana knightiana | reverse complement strand
GGAACTAGCTCTTTGATTTGGTGAGGGCACATGATTCATGAAGGAAAGGTAATGTTGTTGACTTCTATGTTAGAGTAGTTAGTGAATTGTGAATAAAGCATGGTATTTGTGAGTCGATTATTGAGGCGAGGATGTCACGCCTTTGTGCTTGAATTGTTTTAAATATTCTGGGTATAACGTGTTAAGAGATTTGCTTAATAAGTTGTGTNTGATGCGAGGCTAGAATTCATAGTTTAACATGTTATATGCCTTACATTTTATGTGCGTTAATGATACAAACACACTTTTTATGAGCATAATGGAGTCAATTTCATGTGTAGGTGAATTGGAGATGGAAGCCGAGCTAAATGGATGCAAATACGTCGAAAATACGCTTGAGTGGCGAAGAGGGAACACCCTGGCCTTATCCAGGCGTTTGCCTCTTAAATCCAGGCTGGCCCTGGCGTTAGGGGGGCATTTTTCTCTTAAAGCCAGGATGGCCCTGGTGTTAGGGGGCGTTTGCCTCCTAAAGACAGGCCTGCCCTGGCCTTAAGAGGGCGTTTGGCCCCAAACGCCTGGTTCCCTGGTTCCGATCAATTCCGAGTTTTGACGAGTTTAAGTGTTTCTCGGGTGGAATAGAAGTCTCCTGCACATTTAGGGTTTGTCCTAAACATATAAATAGACTCTAAAAATACAACTTAGAGAGATTCGATGAGAGGAAGCCATTGAAGAGAAGGAAAACATCGATTTGTACAGATTTTCTTCATTACTTTGTAGTTTAATTATGCAAATTATTTTAGATTTTATTCTTATGAATTTTTTTAGCTAACTTATTTAATCTAGGGTTTTGGTAGAACCCATTGGAGGATAAACTTATTGTGTTATTAATATAGTTCTGATTGGTTGATTAATCTCTATTTGTTCAACTACGTTCTTGTTATAGTTAATTGAATGGCCATCAATTAGCTGGGCCTATTTATTATGTATCTGTTTGAGAGAGATTGCATATTTAGGTAGTTGTTTGAACAACATCACTCCCGGAGTATAGACGAAAGTCATAACCGAGGGTTTAGAGGTTGGATTAGAGATAACGATACCTCGGGTGCAATCTAAAGTGAACTGTAATGCAATCTAGCTAGCGTAACTTGAGAGAGTGCGTCTAGTAAATTATCATAATTACTTGAGAGAGATTTATGGTAGATAGAGTGTTCATGATTGATAAAGACAACTAATCAAGCTATATAATGTATTCGATAAGTAAATTCACTGACGGGGGAAACCATAACCTTAGATCTTTATTACAATTGTTTATACCTTAGCGTAGTTAATCTTTAGTTTTAGTAATTTAAATAACATCAAGTGACAGTTGAGTATTCTACCAGCTTGCTTGATACGTAAATTCCCTGTGGGATCGACTCTGGGCATAATACCCCCGATTATATTTGCAACGCCCGCTTAGTCTTTTATTAGACATAGTTGAGCGTGATCATAGCCCCTATAATCCCTCATAGAAACTTTCCAACCACACAACAGCTAACCTACTCACAGGAGATAACCCACATGTGGAATCTTCAACTGACACCTTCACCCCCTCTACAACGTCAATATCCTATCCTAAGCCTGCTCTCATTCACCCACTTTACCAGTCCGTCCGCTCCTCATGGACATCTACTAGATGCGCTATAATATACTCTAATTCACCACTATGCTGCCGCTCTCCCACTTTTGATTAAATCATTCCTTTAGGAACTACATGACCTCCTTTCCTTACACCTGGCCTTTTTGAAATTTAGCCGCCGCCTGACACTTCTCACATGTCTTTCTTCGTCGTATGCCATCCAATTCGAAATCATCCTCTGCAACTCTAACACCAGTAGATCACCATGACTTCAAACTCTCCGAGGATAATATTTCTCGAGCTGCCTCCATTAGAAATAACTATTCAGTCCTAAACCACCACACACCACGATCTCTGACAACCGCTTCTCCAATACTACTTCACAACACTCTGACCAAAGCAACCGAAGAAACCATAGCATCGACAGACTTAACACATTCCATTCGATTAGTGATGACGATGTCACATCACAGGTAAATATCCCTCTTTACTTGAAAACACCAAGTCTTACTACTTTATCAATCCATAACCTGACCATCATAGTGTTACGCCCCACAATATTATGTCAATATTATGTCCCCGAGCATTATATTATGACAATGTTATTCCCCGCAGTATTATATAACGATGATATTATGCCATGCAATATTACATTAAAGTGATGTTACGTTTTGCAGTGTTAAATTACGACGATGTTGCACCTTCTAGTATTGTACGTTGAATTTGTCGTAAGGTAATTGACATCAGTCCAAGGAAAAGATTATTTGGAGATTATAAGGATTATGCTATTTCAAACAAGTGATGAGTAAATTCGTGAGGATGAGAGGGTAAGAAAATCGAAGGAAATGAATTCCTTTGAAATTTGGCATTTTGGGATAAAATACAACTCGAGCTAAAATACACGGTATTTATGGACTAGTACCATACAAGGAACCACATGGCCATGATAGTAGGGTGTATAAGGTATGTGAAAAGTGAGTAATATTTTAAGTAAGTGGAAATAATTCTCAATTATGTGGATAATTGGTTAATTATTGGGTAATGGAACATTACCTAGTTAATTAATAATTGTGGTTGATTAATTAAACTATTTGGATAAGAACTTGATCAACCAACGTGGCAGCAATGCATTGAAGAAATGGTGACTATTTGGTCTTAAAAGCAAAGTGGCAATGTAGGGCAATTTTGGATTAATTAAACCCCAAATGTGGAGCCCACCTAAAACAAATTAAATATGACCTTCCTAGTTCAAGAATCACTTTCCTTATCTCTTAAATGACATTCTGCAAAGAATACAACGATGTAATGGAAAGTCTTCAACATCAACAATTCAACAATTTGAAGGAAATGTCTTGAACATCTTCAACAATCCATTAAGCATCTTCAACAATTCATGAAGACAAGAATGGAATCGTTAATTTTCCAACAAGGAATTCATGTCAGTTATACAACATAATAGTAAGGGATTTGCAATTTTAAGGGAGCCCGGTATAATCTTTCTCAATAATGTCATACGAATTATTTTCCTACGAGGGTCCACCGTTACGTGTTGTCGCAATTGACGTGTGTAGGGGGTTGTCAGGTGAATCGGCTCAGGTATGTTAAGGCTATCCCTTATTTCTTTTGGCATGATCTATACGTCACAAATGAAACGAGCAAATGCATAATTTTCATAAATGACTCTATTCATAGAAATACTAGGGGTGTCTGTATTCTTTATTCCCCATGTGAATTATTATTATATCTTCTTTTCACGGGTCTCAGAAAAATACGTATTTCATAAAGTTTATCCGAAATGCATATTGATTTTTATTGCATTCCGAGAAAATCTTATTAACGTATTTCTTATGCATTTCATGCATTTATATATGTACATGGACCCATGACCAGATGGCGTTATATACGCATATATATATATGCAAGTATATGTAAATGGGATATGGGAAAAGGTTATGGCATTATATACGCACCACCACCTGATCAGCTGGTATATGATGATGATGTTGCCCACAGTGGCTGAAATATGGTTCAAACGACGTTATATACGCGTATATATGTATCTATATATATGTATGGGATATGGGAAAGGTTATGGCGTTATATACGCACCACCACCCGATCACCTGGTATACGATGATGATTTTGCCCACAGTGGCCGATATGATATGAGGGGATGCCCTCAGAGGGTGATGATGTTATGAAACATGTACTTATGCACGACATGACATTCATATGCATATGCATGACGCTAAAAGTGATTTATCATTTACAAAGTTATTCAGACTTACAGGTTTAGTCATGTACTCTATATTTCTTCCATGTCTCTTATGTACATTATGTGCCTTACATACTCGGTACATTATTCATACCGAGGTTCCTTTTTGCCTGGGGACGCTGAGTTTCATGCCCGTAGGTCCCGATAGACAGGTCGAGAGCCCTCAAAGTAAGCTATCATCTCAGCGGAAGATGTTGGTGCGCTCCATTTGCTTCTGAGTTGCTCGTTTGGTTAGTATGATTTAGACATGTATTGTTTGGTATGGCGGGACTCTATCCCGACCTTTATGACATTTATTTAATCTTAGAGGCCTGTAGACATATGTCGTATACGTGAAAGATTGTACGGCTTTGTTGGCCTATGTTTTGAGTTTGTAAATGATTATGTTGGCCTGATAGGCCTATATGTCACGTGTATATGATAATGCAATAAGAAAGATATGTTACGCCGGTATTCGGTCGAGTAAGGTATCGGGTGCCCATCGTTTTGGGTCATGACAAAAGTGGTATCAGAGCAGTTCTGTCCTAGGGAGTCTACAAGCCGTGTCTAGTAAAGACTTGTTTATGGGTGTGTCGTGCATCACACTTATAAGCAGGAGGCTACATGGCATTTAGGATTATCACTCTTTCTTCTTACTTTAGATCGTGTGGTAGAGCTCATTTATAAGAATTCAAGTTTCGAAATTCTATTCTATTCGTAATAAGACGATACCTATATTCGAAAAGAAGGTTGAAAAGAGAGATAGTTGAGAAAAATCTGAGTCAGAGGAATTGAATTTTTGTATGATGCCTACGATAAGTAAATGTGAGGTTTTTAGCAGATCATGGGTATACTGAAAGGTGTAAGCTTCCTGATAAGAAGCCTTAAGGAAAGAACGTCTATCCATCTTTATGAAGAAGGAAAATGAGAGATTAAGAAGGTAAGTACAAGTTTCAGTAAGTAAAAGGAGCAAGGTGAAAAAGGGTGCGAGGTACCTAGTTAATGAAGGTTACCAACGTTTATAATTGAGGCAGAGAAGCATAAGCTTTTTGAGTTATATTCAATAAAACAGAGGTATATATAATTGGTCGCACTCATTCCAGATATGCCCTATGGGGGTTAATAGAAGTAGTATAAGAAGATATGATGGATGAATTGTTTGCGTCTGTTGAAATTTCTGAAGGATATTGCAAATGTTCTAATAGATCTCTTTATGAGACACCCAGATGGTACACTATAAAATAGTGCAGCCAGATATAAGTACTATAAAGACATGCACTATAAGACTTGAGGGGATATATACTACCTTAGTGTTGCTCGCATCACTAGTAAAACAAAAACGTTAAGAAACTTGAAGAGCCACTGGATGGAGCAAAGGGAAGTTAAAAGCAAAAGAATGTCTTGTTCGAGTTTTCAGAATAAAGTGGTAAGCATAAATGTTAGCAGGAAATAAGAAAAGAGTTAATGATGCATTATGAGTATTATATGATACGTGGATGACAACAGAAGAAGATTCAGGAGAAAATCAGAGAATGGTCATTCTAGAAAATGCTTCCCTAAAGCAAGTAATGTAAACAAAGTTAAGCTTAAGGGACTGTAGGTACCATTACATTAAGTGTCACCCTCGCGAGTAGGGAATTTTGTTATCCTTGATACAGAAGGATTATCGCAAGGCAAGTAAGGGTCATTTGTGATGTGAAAGGATGCCAAAGATGAAGAGGAAAAACATCAATAGGCAGGTCGTCATAGCTTCAAGTCTTAGTACACCCCTAAAGGGGGGAATATGGAATAATGTGGCATTAAGTCAGAATTAAGTGGTTCTAGTGACTATGGAATGGTAAAGGAAGAATGCGGTAAATGAAAGATGAATGAGATGGCACTTATCAAAATATTATAAATACGCTATGATTCAAGAATAACAAGCACGATTTCACGGAGAGGAATTAAAGGTTCATGCCCGAGCTGTTATTAATAAATAAAGAGCCAGTGCGAGACACAAGTTAAGACGAAGGAAATAACCTAAGAAATATTACGAGGAATATTGATATGAGAATGGGCCAATGAGTAGTTAGTAATTGGTCAGGAAGAACCTAGTTATGGCTAAACAAGAGGTTATAGACGAGCCACCAGATTTTGTAAGATAAACATAGTAGAACCCAACATGGAGAATTCGGCCTCGAAGAATATCATTATAATACTCAAAGATATATATTCAAACAAGAGTCGGGGTAGTTAAAGATACCGCATGAGTGTTACGGGGATAAAAGAAAGTGCCACTGGGAAGATAGTAAAAATATCAGTTTAGAAGCAACCATACAAGCACAATGGCATGGAAATAAGCAACTACAGATGATAATAGGCAAGTAAGGACATCAAAAAGGTCCATAATAAGACCACAACTTTACGAGAGTTAAGGGTTATCCCTAAGTACTACAATGAAAGACTAGTTGGGGAAATAAGGAAGAAGGCTTCAACCTAAGCACAATGACCTAAAAAGGAAAGGGTCGTGTAACAACTGTCTCACAACAACATTGTAAGCACTCCAAAGAAAAGCGGCCCCTACCGTGGTTAATGAACGGGAAGGAAAAAAAAATTTAAAAGTAAAAATTCGAAGGTCATATGACTTGCATGAAAACTATAGCATGCGTGGGAACCAAGATAAGCTAAGTATGGACGCAACAAGGGGGCAGAAAGACCAGGAAAGGAAATAGCTTACGTTGAAAGAAAACTAAAATGTAACAAAAGAAATTATTCGATCAATGATTCAAAGTTGGTTACGTTATGAACTCACTTAAGGCTTCGGAGTTTTATACATGTAGCATATACATCCGTAGAAGATTCTGCTATACGTCAAATGAAAGAATTGAGCCCAGGTCATAAACGAAGGATTAAATTATTAAAGGGTTGTATCATGCATATTTCTCAAGCCCATGAAAGGCTATTAAGGTTGAACAAAGAGGAGAGGAAACTGAAGAGTTACATCAACTAAGTAATCAGGAGTCTGATTATTGGACCCAGAAAATTAGAAACATCGTGATTGAGAACATTGCAAGATCTCCCTTAAAATCAATGGTACGAGAGAGATAGTACAACAACCATAGTCTATAACAGCTCTACGATAAATCCAGTAATAAGAAGTCAGTATGAAGCTTCCACCAGATTGTAGTATTATAATAGAGCTTCATTTGTCGTGTGAATCATACCTACGTGGAAGGGAAGTTATGAAAGAGATAGAAGATATGATACGAGATTCTAAGTAAGGTAAAGGTGAACACCGTACGAGATACTCAAATGCAGAAAGTTGTGAATAGTCCATACCTCAGATAGAAGGCTAGAAGTGCTGGGATGCAATATCCAGGAATGATAGCGGCATAATCAGTGGCATATCTCATAGCCTATGGTTTCTAGGTATCGAGGAGGCTAATTAAGATAGTAAAGAAGCGTTAGAGGCGATGTGATGTATCGCTTGATGTCCCAGAATGATATAAGGAAATTTGTGATGCAAGCAAGTTGAAAGGTTACAAATAATATAAATAGAGTTGTGTAGGTCGCAAGCCATTGTATGGTGAAGCGACAAGGTTCTAGAAGACAAGAGTAGGATAAAAATAAGGGCGAGTGATAAGGTAACGAAAATTTATAAGTCCTTAGGATTAAGCCTATGAAAACAAGAAGAGCAGATGGTTTCTCTAAATTATACAAAGCTCACTATAGCCTGAATGAAATCATAGGAATCTAAGACTAGTAGCATTTAGAATGCCACCCTGGTAATAGAATGCAGGTGTAGTTGTGATAGATAAAAGATGACGTTTGGGTCTTCGATTGAGTAATGACTCAAACAGGATTGCATGAATTGTAAGGGGCTAAAAAAACCCACGTAATGTGAATCACATTGGGATGCTATACAATACGATTATTGAAGTGCAATATCGCCCCTAAGAGGATTAGGAAAATCACTTGAAAGATTCCTCGATGCAACATAAGCCCTAGTAGCAATGTATTACGTAAGAAGTTTCAAGTTATCAATGGAAGATTGTAGATCGACATTGAGGTGAATCGACAATGGATGGATAAAAGTTACAAATTACGAGATGAGATTAAGCCATCTGTCTTAAAATGAGCAGTAATGAACAAGCGTTAAAAGACATAGCTTTATGCATATATGATGAGCAACGAAGAGTAACCTGGAGTTGGTTGCAGACCTAAGTAACAATAAATCAAAGTAAGAATTATGGTATAGTATGAACTACATAGACGTGGTAAAGTCACGCGAATGGATAACTAGATCTATGAAATAATATATGGCAATATTCGCAGGTTCTACAAAGTATCGAGCGAAGAACTTCAGTACACCAATAGATGCCCAGAAAGGCATCCTATTAAGTGTCGTAAATATTTACAAATTAAGGCTTAGAGATTGGCTAAAAGTTAAAAGGAAAAAGGAAAAAGGAATCGCATAAAAGCACTTACAATGCCAGGGTCATACATGCTGCATGATAGGAGGTAACAACAGTTGCAAGATTAGGAAGATNAAAAAAGCGGGGGGGGGGGGGGATACCCTAGACTTTGGATTTATTCACAAAGCAACTTCTTAAATAAGAAGAAGAGTAATAAGGTATTCACAAGAGCTATAAGTTACGAAAATTATAAGAGTATCCATCAACATTCGGGGACAAATGTTCCAAAGGGGGGAATAATGTTACGCCCCACAATGTTACGTCAATATTATGTCCTCCAGCATTATATTATGACAATGTTATGCCCTGCATTATTATATTACGATGATGTTATGCCTTGCAGTATTACATTACGGTGATGTTCGCTTCGCAGTATTAAATTACGACGATGTTGCACCTTGTAGTATTGTACATTAATTTGTCGTAAGGTAGTTGACATCAGTCCAAGGAAAAGATTATTTGGAGATTATAAGGATTATGCTGTTTCAAACAAGTGATGAGTAAATTCGTGAAGATGAGAGGGTAAGAAAATCGAATGAAATTAATTCCTTTGAAATTTGGCATTTTGGGATAAAATACGGCAAGAGCTAAAATACCCGGTATTTATGGACTAGTACCATACAAGTTACCATATGTCCATGATAGTAGGGTGTATAAGGGGTGTGAAAAGTGAGTAATATTTTAAGTAAGTGGAAATAATTCTCAATTATGTGGATAATTGGTTAATTATTGGGTAATGGAACATTACCTAGTTAATTAATAATTGTGGTTGATAATACATAAAGTATTTTGATAAGAACTTGATCAACCAACGTGGCAGCAATGCATTGAAGAAATGGTGACTATTTGGTCTTAAAAGCAAGGAGGCAATGTAGGACAATTTTGGATTAATTAAACCCCAATTGTGGGCCCCACCTAAAACAGAATAAATATGACCTTCCTAGTTGAAGAATCATTTTCCTTATATCTTAAATGACATTCTGCAAAGAATACAACAATGTAATGGAAAGTCTTCAACATCAAGAATTCAACAATTTGAAGGAAATGTCTTGAACATCTTCAATAATCCATTAAGCATCATCAACATCTTGAACAATTCCTAAAGATAAGAATGGAATTGTTACTGTTCCAACAAGGAATTCATGTCAGTTATACGACATAATAGTAAGGGATTTGCAATTTTAAGGGAGCCCGATATAATCTTTTTCAATAAAGTCATACGAATTATTTTCCTGTGATGGTCCACTGTTACGTGTTGTCGCAATTGACATGTGTAGGGGTTTTCAGGAGAATTGACTCAGGTATGTTAAGGCTATCCTTTACTTCTTTTGGCATGATCTATACGTCAGAAATGAAACGAGCAAATGCATAATTTTCATAAAGAACTCTATTCATAGAAATACTAGGGGTATCTATATTCTTGATTCCCCATGTGAATTATTATTATATCTTCTGTTCACGGGTCTCAGAAAAACACGTATTTCATAAAGTTTATCCGAAAGGCATATTGATTTTTATGGCATTCCGAGAAAATCTTATTAACATATTTCTTATGCATATCATGCATTTATACATGTACATTGACCCATGACCAAATGGCGTTATATAGTTGTATATATGTAAGTATAAATATACGGGATATGGGAAAAGGTTACGACGTTATATACGCACCACCACCTGATCAACTGGTATATGATGATGATGTTGCCCACAGTGGCTGAAATATGGTTCAAACGGCGTTATATACGCGTATATATGTATTTGTATTCAAACGGCATTATATACGCGTACAAATGTATGTATATATATGTATATGACATATGGGAAAGGTTATGGCGTTATATACGCACCACCACCTGATCAGCTGGTATACGATGATGATTTTGCCCACAGTGGCCGATATGATATGATGGGATGCCCTCAGAGGCTGATGATGTTATGAAACATGTACCTATGCACGACATGACATTCATATGCATATGCATGACGCTAAAAGTGATTTATCATTTACAAAGTTATTCAGACTTACAGGTTTAGTTATGTACTCTATATTTCTTCCATGTTTCTTATGTACATTATGTGCCTTACATACTCGGTACATTATTCATACTGACGTCCCTTTTTGCCTGGGGACGCTGCGTTTCATGCCCGTAGGTCCCGATAGACAGGTCGAGAGCCCTCAAAGTAAGCTATCAGCTCAGCGGAAGATGTTGGTGCGCTCCATTTGCTTCGGAGTCGCTTGTTTGGTTAGTATGATTTAGACGGGTATTGTTTGATATGGTGGGATTCTATCCCGACCTTTATGAAATTTATGTACTCTTAGAGGCTTGTAGACATATGTCGTATACGTGAAAGATTTTACGGTCTTGTCGGCCTATGTTTTGAGTTTGTAATTGATTATGTTGGCCTATTAGGCCTGTATGTCACGTGTATATGATAATGTAATAAGAAAGATATGTTACATTGGTAGTCGGTCGAGTAAGGTATTGGGTGCCCGTCGCGGCCCATCGGTTTGGGTTGTGACACATAGCTCAATTGTCTTCCTTCTGCCAGAATCTAAATACCGAAATCTCGAAATCGCACTCTGAGAAGACCTACCTTCAAGCCATTCATCACCCCCAACATACGGACAAGCATTCTACCATCATATTAACACCGCACAATAACCAACCGTAAGCACCTTAACAACCTGAGCATAAACTCAAAGCTCTCAGAATCACAGCTACTGGCTAAAACATCATAATACTCTTCTATAGGGCAACAACAACACCCCCCACCAACTACATATGGAAAACATCTCGCACCATATCCGTAGCACCATTTAAATCCCTCAAATTCCTTATTCATAGCAAGTTCTCCGCGACACGTAAGATTGAGTAGGAATAAACATAGGCATAAGCCTCAAAGGAATCAAATCACACGATAAGGAATCAAGAAGGGAAGCGCTCCTAAGTACAGACGTCTCCGCACCGATTCGCAAGCCTCTACTAGGCTTGCTCATGACTCGTTAGACCTAAGGGAACCTAGAGCTATGATACCAAGTTGTCACGACCCAAAATATACTAAGGTCGTGATGGCGCCGGACACCACCGTCAGGCATGCCAATCATTAATTAGTTGAAATAAATTCCTGTTTTAACACCTTCTTTTTTAAAAATGGTTACCTTTCATTTACAAGTCATAAGAGCGAATAAAATTTATCAAATAAATACGATAGGTAAACTATTCCATTCATTAAATTAAATCCCAAACACATCCCAGAACCTGGTGTCACAAGTGCATGAGCAAATTCTAAGAATTTTACAATTTCTACAAAACTTTTCCGAAATACAACTGGACAAGGAAATTAAAATAAATAATACAATACGAGGGAGACTCTGTCAGCTCTGGATCGCCTCTGGATAATGCAGCTCGCCTAAGTCTCCAAACTATCCACATCGCTATGAATGTACCTGTGCAATAAAAATGCACAGCACGTGTAGCATGAGCACGAAAATAACGTGTACTCAGTAAGTCGACCGCCTAACCTCAGAGAGGTAGTGACGATAGGTTGAATAAGAAACTCACTAAGGTCCAACAAATTAATTTAACACAGCATGATATCAATAATAGGCATACGAGGATGATAAAACAGTAAGCATTGCGGATAACCGTAATTCAAATAAATACTGAAAGTAAATAAACAATTACTACTTCCTCATTTTCCCACAAATATTATAAATAAACAATTTCTTCTTTATTTTCTCCCAAATATCTTATCACTTCAAAATCCATGAAAAACATTTAACAATTTAGCATGCGCATACGGGATAAGGACAACCGGCCTGAGCCGTCATAATAATCATCTCTGTGCACTACCGAGGGTCGAACGTCCTGAACCATAATATTTCTTTCAATCTCGTCGTGGCGTACAGTCCGCTCCCATGAGAGTGGGGGAAATAACACTCCGATCATGGAATTTAAATTGCGAAGCGGTCACATGAAGTCATGACAATCAACAGTCCACCCCGACAACATCGAGAAAACAAATACTCAAGTAAATGACAAATTTCTCTTTTAAAAATCACAAAAATTAGTATTTAAATATTTTCTCAAAATTCATTTGCCAAGTTTAATAATATTCAATAATATAACCTTATCTGGAATACAATTATCCACGGAGGAGTCAATTCTCTTTCTAAGTGATTAAGAAGGTACACCCTAGCATTTGTAGGAAATAAGTTACAAACTCAATAGTATTATCAGTCTAATATTATTGGCAGAATCACATGTACAACACGTAAGGCACGCTAGTGGGTCCTAGACTACCCGAACATGGCATAATAGTAGCTACACACGGACTCTCGTCACCTCCCGCGTACGTAGCCCCCGGGATAGTAGCACATACTTAATTAGTTCACCTAGGGGGACGATTCCCCCTCACAAAGTTATAAAGGAGAGTTACCTCACTCCAAAATTCCATAATCGGCTTCCAAGCCCTTCCGACGACTCTAATGGATGCACAACGCCCCAAAACTACCAAATAATAGGCGAAGGAATGAAAATTCATTCTAATACTCGTAACAAATTCAAATTATATAATTTCCCAACTCCGCTCAGTGAATTAACAAAAATTTCCTCAGGCCCACGGGCCTGGAATCCAAAATTTCTCGAAGATATATTCTACCCATAGCTTTACTAGTTCAAATATACAATTTACTCTAAATTTCATGCTCAAATTCGTGGTAGAAATCCAAAATACCATTTCTAGAATTTTTCCTCCAAAATCTCAAATTTTCTACTAATTTCCACGTCTAATCCATGCATATAACTTGTATTTAACTTTAAAAACATGAAGAAATATATTACCTTGACATTGATGATGAAATTCCTCTGTTGAAGCTCTCCTAAAATTGCCTAAGCCATGAGAAAAATGAGAGGAATGGCCAAAATCCCGGTTTTAAAACATTCTGCCCTGCCTCATTTCTGCACCTACGATCCTACCTTCGCATGTGCGCTCCTGCAGGTGCGACCAATCTCCCGCACCTGCGGCTTCCTTAGCTCCATCCCAAAATCGCACCTGCGCCTCATTGTCCGCATCTACGCCTTCGCAGGTGCGGAAATATCATCACACCTGCGCTCCCAGCCAAGCCACCAATTCTTCGCACCTGCGGCACCAAAGCCGCACCTGTGGCCAAAGCCTCGTAGGTGTGGTCGCATCAGAACCATCAACTTTAGCTTTTCTCAACTTCAAACACTGATCCGTTAACCACCCGAAATTCTCTCGAGGCCCCCAGGACCCCATCCAATTATACCAACCTGTTCCAAAACATAGTGCAGACTTGCTCGAGGCCTCAAATCGCAACAAACAACGCCGAAACGATGATCACACCCTAATTCAATCTTTATGATCTTAGAAATTTCCAACTTCTACATTCGATGCCGAAACCCGTCAAATCACGTTCGATTTACCCCAAATTTTGCACACAAGTCATATTTGACATTACGGACCTGCTCCAACTTGTGGAATCGCGTTCCAACATCGATATCGAAATTTCCACTTCCGGTCGGATTTCTCAAAAACCTTTAAATTTATATCTTTAGCCAAATGACATCAAAATAACCTACGGACATCCGAATTCACTCCCGATAGCGCTCCCAACTCCAGAATCACCATACAGAGTTATTCCTAGGCTCGGAATCCCAAACGGACATCAATATCACTAAAATGTGCTTCAAGCCAAACTTAGGAAATTTCTTCAAAAATGCTGACTTCCACAATACTCGTCGAAACACTCACGGGTTATCCAAAACCCGATTCGGACATACGCCCAAATCCAAAATCATCATACGAACCTGCAGGAACCTTCAAATCTCGATTCACAGATCTTTTGCTCAAAATTCCAATCTTGGCCTATTCTTCCAACTTAAGCCTTCCGAAATGAGAATTTCCCTTTCAATTTCACTCCGAACTTCCCGAAATTCAACTCCGACCATGCCTACGGGTCATAATACCTGAAATGGAGCTGCTCATCACTACAAACCGCTGAACGACACGCTAGAGCTCAAAACGACCGATCGGATCGTTACACTACACATGATATCTAAATGTTAAACAAAATTTTAATACTAACAAGCGATTTTAACAAGCAGTTTGAGTGCATGATGTCCTACATGAATTATGTCTAGGTGTTGAACATAACATAACTTGTATTATACATTTATCTCTATGTGCATGTTATCTCGGTGTTGGATTGCTTTTTATACTATCTAGATATAGACGTAGTATTTAGGCAAGTGCAATAAAGGTCCTAAACATGTTTCCTAATGCACAAAGAAAAACTTTTGTGAACATGATTATTAGGCAGAATTAATAATAACCTAGTGACATGATTTCTAAGCAGGTACGATGTATGCAACATTTTTTTAAGAAAAAGCAACAATTTTAGAGAAAACGACATGATGCCTATGAATATGTTCTCTAATGCGCAAGTGATCATAGGAGCATGATTTCTAATGCAAGCAAATAGTCATCGTAATCCTAAAAGCATAATTTCGACCCAAATGCCCCCACAAACATTATATGAAAATCCCTCCCCTTTTACTAATATCCCCAATATCTGTTTACAAGGATCATTATTACAGACCATTACATAATAAATAGAAGTTATGCTATAGGGAGCCTGAATAGGCCCAAAGTGAACCTGGAAATACCAGGCCTCCAAACGGTTCAAGGTGCCATGATGTCCAATAGGTGTATCCTGGTTGGTCAAAGTTCCCAAGGGACTCACCGAGCAATGCTCACACCAATGATTTTGTAAAGAAAATAGTTTTGTATAGTGTGGAAGAGCCAGCCCCAGTGTGTCAGAGTTCGGAGGAATCTCATGGATTCCTAGGCAGTACACACACTAGAGGGGCAGTGTTGGTTGATTTCCCAATGCACACGCAAGTGTATGTGGTCGACAAGTAATATAGGATTTTAAGTCCAGATATCGTACCCACAGGGACTTGTGATTAACTATCAACTAAACTAAACTCAAACAAATATTTTACTAAAANTCGGTTTCTGGCCGACTGGGGACCCTGGCGTTTGGACCCAAACGCCTGGCTAACGCCAGGCTAGGGCTGGCGTTTCAGCCCAAATGCCTGGCTAATGCCAGGGTGGGGCTGGCGTTTCAGCCCAAATGCCTGGCTAATGCCAGGCTTGGTCAGGCTGTTTGGCTCTGTCGCCCGGCTATCGTCCGGGTGTCTCCTTTCGCGTATTTTTCGACGTATTTGCATCCGTTTAGCTCCGTTTCCATTTCCAATTCACCTACACATAAAATAAACCCCATGAGGCACATACCACATGTATTTTTATCATTAAAGCACATAAAATGCAAGGTATATAATGCTTAAAATCATGAATTCTAGCCACGCATCAGGCAGAACTTAAATAATCTAAGAGTAGAAGTGAGAGTGATTGACATAGTGGAAACAATTTTGGGAAAACAGTCCAAAAGTTAAATAGTTCAGAAGTGAGAATAGTTTAGTAGTAAATACTTTAGAAGTGAAAAACTTTAGGAGTGAAAAAAAATAGTTTGGAAACATTCTAAGAAAACAAAGTTCAGCAAACAACAATTACCTTAGGTGACAAAGCTTTATATTACCCGGACTTAACTCAGTTTATTAGTTGACCTTAGGTGAGCATATAACATGCTGAGAACAAACAATTACACAAAAAGGAAGCATGAGTTGGGAACTTACGAATCCTGATTCAGGAGCACATAGAAACAGGATGTTAGGGAAGCATGCTAGTCAGGAGCATATGCAGACATGGGGTAGATAACAATTCACTAGGACATACTGATTCAAGGTGTAGACAGGAATCACTCAAGTTTAATAGTCATACATAACTATAGAGGTAAGCATACTGACTCAAGGCAATGGACAGGGAAACATAGAAGTTTAACGTAAAAGCAGTCATGCTAATCAGTTCATGGAGGGGGCAGAATTGATCACACCAATTGAGGTTAATGGAAAAGTGGGAGTCTTTAGACATCAAAGTAAACATGCTGGCTTAAAGCAATAGACATGAAATGTTGCAACTTAAACACATAAGTAAGTTTGGTTGGTTTAGAGCAATAAACATGAAGGATTAAAACTTATAGAGAAGGTGAAGATGCTGATTAGGTTAACAAACAATAAAGAATGGAACTTAAACATGTTGATCAAAGCAATAAACAGGAAAGAATACAAAAGTAAGTAAATAAGTAATTAGACTAGAGATATGGACTTAACAGAAATAAAGCAATAGAAAACATACAGGTTCAGACTTCATAATGACATTACGAATAGGAACATACCAGTTGAAGGAAAGCAAATAGGAGATGAAAGGTATGCAGGATTCAATAGTCTAGCCTTGGCTTTCAGCTGGCTAGACAAGCAATTAGCACAAGTAGCAGAGAGATGAGAGCAAAGTATGTGCGTGAAAGTGTATTTTCTGTGAACTCTTGTTTGTGTTTGAGAGGTAAACAAGAGTGTATATATAGAACTTAGGGAGTAGGACAAATAAGGTAACCAGAATCAAAAGTCAATCAATTAAGGACAATCAAATAACCACAGAATCAATTCATATGAGGGAGTCCGGAATGTACCCCTTAATTAGGGGTAATCACTTAATGGTCAAAATGAAGGGGGGGGGGGGTATAAGGCAAGGAATCCAAATTATAGAAAATAGGGGTTTGGACTGGTATATAGTGGGTTAGTCCGAAAAATTAAAGGAATTAAAAGTGATATTTGTTAAATACCCAATCAATTAATAAATAATTTGTAAAAATAATTAACAAATTGTAAAAAAATATTTTCATGCATAAAAAATGTTTTAAAATAATTATTCAATATTTTAAAAATACAACATGCCATTTTCTAGTAAAGTAATGTAATAATGCATGCATGGGCTATAATTTCAAAGTTATTGCAATTGTAACCCAAAAAGGTAAATTTTGCCATTTGTGAAATAATTACGTTTAGTATAAATATAAATAGTAGAATGAAGTCATAAATTTGTTATAAAATCATTACTGATGCAGTTAGTAACCATTTATATAAATAAAAATACTGGGATAGGTTAATTAAAATCCTTAAAAAATGCAAAAAATATGGAAAAAAATGTTACTTGATGCTAATGCATAGTTTTGAAGGTATATATGCAATTTTGAAACTATTATAGGAAAAATTGGGTATCAACAAAGGTACCCCTTTTCTCTT
Source organism: Nicotiana knightiana (assembly GCA_005239525.1). Lineage (NCBI taxonomy): Eukaryota > Viridiplantae > Streptophyta > Magnoliopsida > Solanales > Solanaceae > Nicotiana > Nicotiana knightiana. The sequence continues at coordinate 19,564 of ML434890.1, read as the reverse complement.
TCTATATTCTTGCAGAAGATCTTAAAGTTCTTTAGAGCGTCATCTTTATGAGTCAGAAATATTACCGATATAAAACGTGAGTATTCATCAACAATAATAAATGTACATCTTTTTCCTCCAATACTAGCAGTTTTAGTAGGTCCAAATAAATCGATATGCATTAACTGAAGAGGTTTGGTTGTGGATACAACATCTTTGGTTAGAAGGAAGTTATAGTTTGCTTACCTAGTTGACGTGCATCACATATATGATTTCTAGAATAGTGCAGCTTAGGAAGACCAATAACTAGATCATGCCTGGATAGTTTTTCAATAAAATTCATGCTAGCATGACCAAGCTTTTTGTGCCAAAGTCAAGGATCATCAGATATAGATGCCAAAGAGATATGACTATCCTGATTTTCGATGCAATCGAAGACATAAACATTTCTATACCTTTTCCCGAAACAGTGATTTTACTTGATTCTTCATCAATAAAACAACAAGTTCTCTTGAACTTCACTTCATATCTAGAGTCGCACAGTTGACCGATGCTTAGCAAATTGTAATTTAGTCCGTCTACAAGATAAACTTCAGTAGTGTCACAATTGTTATTCAATGGAATTTTTGGGTGCCAAATAATTTTGCCTTTCAAGTCATCAAAAAAATTTACATTTTCTCCATTGATTTTGGTGACTTCTCTGAATAGATTTTTATCGCCTGTCATGTGACTGGAATACGCACTGTCGAGATAGCACTTTCCTTTTCGACTCTTCATGCGATGTTCCCAAAAATAAAGATTATTACATTCTTTTAGGTGCCCAATCTTGCTTTGATAATTTTTGGTTAGTTCTACTAATAGAAGGGTCGTTTTTAGGCTTCCATATCCATCCGGCAACATTAAAATTATTAAATCTACAAAAGGAGTACTTATTACCAGTTTTATTGCAATAGTGATGAACAATGATGGATTTTTCACTATATTTATAAGTTGTGTCTTTGCAAGTAGTTTCATTTCGAACATGCCTTTTTCCAGTTGACTTACAAGTTTCTTGGTTTGACCTAACGGAGCTGTGACTGGTGGATTTGCGCATGCCATTGAGTTGCAATTTCAATTCCTGAACTTCCTCTTGAAGAACATCTCTTTCGATTTCACAAACTTCATGTTCAAGTTTCCAGTCTTACTTTTCCTTATTTAGTCTCATTAATTCATTTTGAATTTCTTGAGACTCTTTCAGGGTAAGATCAAGAATGTCTTGCAATTCATTATATCTTTCACAGTCATAAGGTCTCGCCTCACTTGTTTCACCGCATGCCATGAAGCAATTTTCAGTTTCTTCCTTGGTGTCATCATCTGATGCATCTTCATGTGTCCAGCAACATGAGTATTTGTTCATATAATTTTCCAAAATGGTCATGAACCACAAGTTTGCCAATTTCTTCATGTTCTGAGTTGTCTTCATCACTCCAACTTTCGAAGGATTTGTTTTTGGTTAAATGATGTAATAACTTTTATTTTGAGATATGTGCATTTAGAGTCGCAAGCTTCTTGTTCATTATATTTTCTAGTTCTTCTTGTTGACACTCTACCCTTTTTTAGAATTTCTATATCTTTTCATCAATGCATTCATATTTGTAACGACCCGACCGGTCGTTTTGCGTTATCGGACCCCGCTTCCCTAAATAAAACTCCCCATAGCAGCTTATTGTGATTTATGACTTGCATGGACGGGTGGTTCGGGATTCGGAGCGATATTGGAACACTTAGTTCCTTAAGGTTGGCCATTTTGGCCAAGTTTGACTTTGGTCAACATTTTTAGTAAACGGCCTCGGAATCGAGTTCGACGGTTCCAGTAGCTCCGTATGATAATTTTTTACTTGGGCGTATGTTCGAAATGGGTTTTGGATGACTCAGGAGCGTTTCGGCTCCCAATATCGAAATAAGAGTTTCCTTAAGTTCATATTGTGGTTTAGGATGTGTTTTTGTTTTATCGCGGTCCGAATGAAATTCCAAGATCGGGAATATTTCCGTTATGTCATATATGACTTGCTTGCAAAATTTGGTGTCATTCCGAGTAGTATAGGTCGGTTCGGCGCATTGTTAGGAAATTCCAGAAACTTAAAGTTCCTAAGTTTGATTCTAGGGGTTCTGAGGTCTGATTTTGAGTTTTAGCGTTGTTGTGGGTGTTCTGAAGGCTCGAGCAAGTCTGTATTATGATTTGGGACTTGTTGGTTTATTTGGACGGGGGCTCGAGTGGGCCCAGGTTTCTCTCTAGCACCAAATGAGGCAAAAAACAAGCTGAAACAACTGCTGGTGCACCTGTTCTGGTGTGACCGCAGGTGTGGTTTCCCCGTCGCAGGTGCGGGACCCCTCCTATGGTCCCACCCTCGTAGGTGCGACCCCCCAGGTGGGCTGGCCAGTTCTCGCAGGTGCGGGTCCTTTTCCCGCAGGTGTAGACTCCTGCCAGCAAGTGCGAGCCCAGGCCCCTTTCCCCCTTCCGCAAGTGTGAGTACTTTCTCGCAGGTGCGGTCGTCGAGTTGCAGGTGCGGAAACCCCTGTAGGCAGTAGGGTCCTTAAATGCAGGATTGTACCATTTTCATTACAATTTCTTCCACCATAGACGATCTTGAGAGCTTGGAAAGGAGTCCCACGACCTAGCTACTAAAAGGTAAGTGAATTCTATCCTAAAGTTAGTTAATGCATTAAGTCCTAGTTGAATTTAACTACCTAATTAGTGGAAAATTAAGAGTATGGGTAGTAACCTAGGGCTTTCAGGAATCTAGAGAATTAACCATGAATTGGCTATGAATTCATACAAAAATCATATATTAACGATCCTTAGGTTATGGGGTGAGTGTTTCCTTCGAGAATTTTTGGAATCCGAGCATGCGGGCCCGGGGTTGGATTTTGGGATTTCTTCAAGAATGATGCATTTGACTAAATAGTAGGAGAATTCCATGCTTTGAGTATAATTCGATATATTAACGTAACGTTCGATTAGTTTCGAGTCCTTGGGAGACGAGTTTGGAGTTCCGGGCGCGTTCTTGGTCTGGGAAGTAGATTCGACACGAGGTGAGTCTCCTTTCTAACCTATTAAGATGGAATTGTCCCCGTAGGTGATTTAAATGCTATGTGTGATGTTTGTGGGGGCTACGTACGTTCAAAGTGACGAGAGTATGACGTAGCGGCTATTATTATTATGTCCGGGTAGTTAGGCCCATATCATGCTTTGTGTTTTCCTTGAAATGAACTATATGCTTAATGAATTAAATGTTACATGCGGCTTATTTCCTTGAGATCATGGGATTTGAGAAATTTTAGGGAATTGTTTACTAAAAATTAATTTAAAAAGGAATAATGTGTGTGCATGTGACCACTTCGCAATTTACATTCCGCGAGCGGAGTGTGATTTCCCCCACTCTCATTGGAGCGGGCCGTACCCCACAGCGGATTGAAAGATGCACTTATGGTTCGGCCATTCAATCCTCGGCATTGCATAGATATGAATACTTTATGGCAAAGATGCACCTATGGTCCGAGCCGTTCGACCCTCAGCAGTGCATATATATGAATACTTATGGCAAAGATGCACTTATGGTTCGGGCCGTTCGACCCTCGGCATTGCATAGATATGAGTACTTTATGGCAAGGTTGCACTTATGGTTCGGGCCGTTCGACCCTCGGCAGTGCATAAATATGAGTACTTTATGGAAAGGTTGCTCTTATGGTTCGGGCCGCTCGATCCTCAACAGTGCACATATATGATTATTTTATGGCTCAGGCCGGTTGTCCTTACCCCGTATGCGCATGATAAATTTTTACTGAATTCATGGATATTGATTTGACAGATATTTGGTGGAAGATGAAGTAGTAATTGTTTATTTACTTCCAGTATTTACTTGGATTTCAGTGCCTTATATATTTGCTGCTTCACTACCTTTACATGCCTACTGTTTTTTTTATCATATTTGTTAAATTATATTATTGGACCTTAGTGAGTGTCAAGTCGACCTCTCGTCACTACTTCTTCGAGATTAGACGGGATACTCACTGGGTACATATATATTTATGTACTCATGCTACGCTTCTGTACTTAATTGTATAGGTTTTGAGGCTAGTGCATCTGGTTGTCACACCGGAGCTTGATTCTGATTATAGTGGGACCTGACTTCACGGTGAGCTGCTTCTCCTAGCGATCTCCGGACATTCAGGGTTCTTCTTCGGGGCAGCAGACTATGGTATCTGGAGGTTGTTACGAGTGTGGGAAGCCATGTCATATGAGGAGGCATTATCCCAGGTTTCAGGGCAAGGCCGTGCAGCAGGGTTATTAGCCGATGGGTCCAACACTAGCAGTCCGGCCACCTAGAGGTGGAGGACAGGTCGAAAGGGGTAGTCCTAGAGGTGTAGGAAAATTAGCGGAAGGTCAAGAAGCTCCTGTTCACTCTGGATGAGCTCAATCTTCCGGTACTCCAGCTAGATTCTATGCCATTCTGGCAAGATCAGATGATGTGGCCTCAAACGTTGTGATCACAGGTATTATCTTAGTATGTGGTAGAGAGGCTACAGTATTGTTTGATCCTGGATTCACCTATTCGTATGTTTCAGCATTATCTCACGAGTCCTTGGGTTCTCTTATATATGTGTCCACTCCTGTGTGCGATTCTGTGGTGGTAGACCAGATCTATCGGTCTTGTGTGATCACATTCTGTGTATTCGAGACCAGGGCAGATCTTTTATTGGTCGATATGGTCAATTTTGAGGTTATTCTAGGCATGTATTGGCTATCTCCTTATCATGCCGTGCTAGATTACCATGCCAAGATAGTTACATTAGCCATGCCCAAGTCGCCTAGGCTGGAGGTGGAGAGGTTCCTAAGTTAGTGCAGCCAGCCGTGTTATTTCATTCCTGAAGGTTCGACATATGGTCAAGAAGGGTTGTCTGGCATATCTTTCTTATGTGCGGGACACCACCGCCGAGTCTCCGACTATTGATTCAGTGCTAGTGGTTCGAGAGTTTGCTGATGTATTTCCTTTAGACCTCCCGGCATGCCTCCGGATCGAGATATTGATTTCTGTATTGACTTAGCTCAAGACACCAAGCCTATATCTATTCCTTCGTACAGTATGGCTCTGAAAGAGTTGAAGGAGATGAAGGAGCATCTTGAGGAGTTGTTGGCTAAGGGATTCATCAAACCGAGTGTATTGTAGTGGGGTGCTCCAGTTCTATTCGTGAAGAAGAAGGATGGGTCCATGCAGAGGTGTATTGATTACCACCAGTTGAACAAGGTCACTATTAAGAACAGGTATCCCTTGCCGCACATCGATGATTTGTTTGACTAGTTGTAGGGTGCTCGGGTGTTTTCTAAGATTGATTTGAGATCGGGATACCATCAGTTGAAGATTCGGGCCTCGAATGTTTTGAAGAATGCTTTCCGTATGAGATATGGCCACTATGAGTTCCTGGTGATGTCGTTTGGCTTGACTAATACCCCAACATCATTCATGGACTTGATGAATAGGGTGTTCAGGCCGTATATTTAATCATTTGTCATTGTATTTATTGATGACATCTTGATTTACTCACGTAACCTAGGGGAGAACGAGCAACATTTGAGAGTTGTGCTCCAGACTTTGCGGGAACATAAGCTATATCCTATATTCTCCAAGTGTGAGTTCTGGTTGTATTCCGTAGCATTCTTAGGGCATGTAGTATCCGGAGAGGGTATCAAGGTTGATCCTCAAAAGAGCGAGGCAGTTCAGAGTTGGCAACGTCCTACTTCAACTACACAATTCAGGAGCTTTTTGGGCCTAACAGGCTATTATCGCCGACTTGTGGAGGGGTTCTCTTTAATTGAAACTCCATTGACTAGATTGACTCAGAAGAATGCCCTGTTCCTGTTGTCTGATCAGTGCCAGGCGAGCTTTCAGAAGTTCAAGGCAGCATTGACTTCTGCACCAGTCCTGGTATTGCCTTCCGGTTCTGGAATGTACACATATATTGTGACTCTTCACGCATTGGCTTGGGGTGTGAGGTGATGCAGGAAGAGAGAGTTATTGCTTATGCTTCACGCCAGCTGAAGGTTCATGAGAAGAATTACCCTGTACACGATTTGGAGTTTGTGGCGACTGTTTATACTCTTAAGATTTGGAGCCACTACATGTATCGGGTGTCCTGTGAGGTTTATACAGACCACCGCAGCTTGCAGCACTTGTTCAAGCAGAGAGATCTTAATTTGAGACAGCGCAGATGGCTTAAGTTTTTGAAGGATTATGATATCACCATTCTTTATCATTCGGGAAAGGCAAATGTGGTAGCATATGCCTTAAGCAGGAAGGCAATGAGTTTTGGTAGTTTGGCTTATATTACGACAGAGGAGAGACCTCTATCCTTGGACATTGAGTCCTTGTCTAATCGCCTGGTGACATTAGACCTTTCAGAGCCTCGTCGAGTTTTAGCACACGTGGTTGCTCAGTCTTTATTATTGGGGAGATTAACGCCCGACAGTTCGATGATCCATGCTTAGCAGAGCTTCGGGAGATAGTGGTACAGGGTGGTGCCAAGGAGGTTACTATTGGCAAGGATGGTGTTCCGAGACTCCAAGGCAATTTATGTGTCCCTAATGATGATGGCCTGAGGGAGAGGATTCTAGAGGAGGCACATAGTTCTCAGTATTCTGTTCATCCTCGTGCTACGAAGATGTATCGTGATTTGAAGCAGCATTTCTGGTGGAGGCGGATGAAGAGGGACATTGTGGAGTATGTGATGGTTTCTTAATTGCCAGCAGGTGAAATATGAGCACCAGAGGTCAGGAGGCCTACTTTAGCAGATGCCCATTCTTGAGTGGAAATGGGAGCACATGAGTATGGACTTCGTGGTTGGGTTGCGTCGGACTTTGCGGAAGGTTGACGCGGTTTAGTTCATTTTGGATAGATTGACCAAAGCGGCACATTTTATTCCTGTAGCTACTACATATACTTCTGATAGGTTAGCCAAGATCTACATTCGGGAGCTAGTCCGGTTGCACGGTGTACCAGTCCATTATATCAGATCGAGGTCCTCAGTTCACCTCGCATTTTTGGAGAGCATTGCATAGTGAGATGGGTACCCATATAGACCTCAGCATAATATTTCACCCTCAGACTGATGGCCAGTCGGAGCGTATAGTTAAAATATTTGAGGAAATGCTCAGGGCATGCGTGATTGACTTCGGAGGTCAGTGGGACAAGTTCTTGCCTTTGACCGAGTTTTCTTACAATAATAGTTATCAGTCCAACATCGAGATGGCTCCATTTGTGGCTTTGTATGGTCGGCGATGCTGTTTTCCTATCAAGTGGTTTGAGCCCGGCGAGGCTAAGTTATATGGCACCGACCTAGTGAGGGATGCTTTGGAGAGGGTGAAGTTGATTCAGGAGAGGCTCCGCACAGCACAGTCCATATGGAAGAGTTACGCGGATGAGAGGGCGCGTGATGTATCATTTATGGAGGGAGACAAGGTTCTGTTGAAGGTCTCGCTGATGAAGGGTATTATGAGGTTCGAGAAGAAGGGAAAGTTGAGCCCGAGGTTTATAGGTACCTTCGAGGTGTTGAGGCGTGGTGGGGAGGTTGCTTATGAGCTAGCTTTACCTCCCAATTTATCAGGAGTTCATACGGTCTTTCATATATCCATGTTCCGGCGGTACCACGCCGACTTCTCTCACATGGTTGTTTTCAGCACTATTTAGTTGGATGAGAGGTTGGGCTACGAATTACCCGTGAATTAGCTATGAATTCATACAAAAATCATATATTAACGATCCTTAGGTTATTANTAAGGAATTTGGGTAGTAACCTAGGGCTTTCGAGAATTTAGAGAATTACCCGTGAATTGGCCATGAAATCATACAAAAATCATATATTAATGATCCTTAGGTTATGGGTGAGTGTTTCCCTTGAGAATTTTTGGAATCCGAGCATGCGGGCTCGGGGTTGGATTTTGGGATTTCTTCAAGAATGATGAATTTGACTAAATAGTAGGATAATTCCATGCGTTGAGTATAATTTGATATATTTACATAATTTTTGATTAGTTTCGAGTCCTTGGGAGACGATTTTGGAGTTCCGGGCGCGTTCTTGGTCCAGGATGTAGATTCCACACGAGGTGATCCTTCTTTCTAACCTCGTAATAGGGAATTGTCCCCGTAAGCGATTTAAATTCTATGTGTGATGTTTGTGGGGGCTACGTACGTACAAAGTGACGAGAGTCCGTATGTAGCGGCTATTATTATAATGTCCGGGTAGTTAGGCCCACATCATGCCTTGTGTTTTCCTTGAAATGAACTATATGCTTAATGAATTAAATGTTAAATGCAGCTTATTTCCCTGAGATCAGGGAATTTGAGAAATTTTAAGGAATTGTTCATTGAAAAGTAATATAAAAAGGAATAATGTGTGTGGATGGGACCGCTTCACAATATACATTCCGCGAACGAAGTGTGATTTTCCCCACTCTCGTGGGAGCGGTTCGTACACAACGGCAGATTAAAAGATGCACTTATGGTTCGGTCTTTCGATCCTCGGAATTGCATAGATATGAATACTTTATGGAAAAGATGCACTTATGGTCCGGGCCGTTCGACCCTCGGCAGTGCATATATATGAATACTTTATGGAAAAGATTATGGTTCGGGCCGTTCGACCCTCAGCAGTGCATAGATATGAGTACTTTATGGCAAGGTTGCACTTATGGTTTGGGCCGTTCGACCCTCGATAGTGCACAAATATGATTATTTTATGGCTCAGGTCGATTGCCCTTACCCCGAATGCACATGATAAATTGTTACTGAATTCATGGATATTGATTTGATAGACATTTTGGGGAATATGAAGTAGTAATTGTTTATTTACTTCCAGTATTTACTTGGATTTCAGTGCCTTATATATTTACTGCTTCACTACCTTTACATGCCTATCGTTTTCATCAGATTCTATTAAATTATATTGTTGGACCTTAGTGAGTGTCAAGTCGACCTCTCGTCACTACTTCTTCGAGATTAGACGGGATACTTACTGGGTACATATATATTTATGTACTCATGCTACGCTTCTGTACTTATTGTACAGGTTCTAAGGTTGGTGCATCTGGTTGTCATACCGGAGCTTCATTCTGATTATAGTGGGACCTGACTTCACAGTGAGCTGCTTCTCCTGGCGATCTCCGGCAGCACCATGGAGTTTCTTTTGCTTTTTTCCAGTCTATTTCTTTCAGACATTGGGACTGTATATTATATATTTTGTATATTATGTTAGTATTCCCGTAGGACTTGTGACACTAGTTCCTGGCACACACACATGGTAGTTATTATGGATTACGGGTCTATATATATGTTGGCTTAGGCCCCCTTATGACCGCTTTTGATTAAAACTGGCTAATGATCCTTTTTGATTTATGTTATAAGCTTTAAAACATGGTATATGTTGAAATGTTTAATCAAATAAGAAAGAACCCTTAGTAAATTGAGTGTTGGCTTGCCCGAACCCGCTGTTGGGCGCCATCACGACCTGAGTTAGGATTTTGGGTCGTGACAATATTTCTCGAGACCATGCCAATTTCTTCTTCCAATGCCTCTGCATCATCATCATTTTCGTTCTCAGATCCTTTAGTCTTGGTTTTGAAGGAAACTATTTTCTTCTTTTCTTCCTGACCACATTTTTTAAGATGTGTTTTTTCAAAGGCTATAAGGTCTTCGCACTGTTCATCATATGATAGTTTGTCCAGGTCTTAAGATTCGAGTGCAACTACTTTGTCTGCCTTGTAGTGGGCAAACTTCTTATAATTTTTTGAAATTGTTCACCACTAGAGTATAATCTACCAAAAGCTTTCAGATCCCCAATAAGTTTGATAAATTGAGAAAACATTTCCTCAATAGATTTACCCTCTTTCAAAGAGTTCATAATCATGGATCAACAAATTTATCCTCGTTTCCTTCACTTTGCTTGTCCCTTCATAGATAACTTCCAGTTTGCCCCACATTTCTTTGGTTGTATTCTTCTCCTCTGATGGCATTGTATAACAAATTTTGTGCCTTGACATTGACTTGGATTACTGCCATTTTCTCATCAGAGTAGTCATCTATGTCTACTAGATCAGTAGATGTTCTTCAGTTTTCTTGTCAGACTTTACTGCTGGAAGTGGAATCTCTTTTTTATATTACGTGCCATACTTTGACTTCATAGGAATGAGGACATTCCAATGGGAAAAGTGTTTTCCATTGTAACGTGGTGGCCTTACCTGAGATGCCCCTTTTTGAAATAGTGCCCCGACAATTACTTGGTTTGACATGATCTTTTTGCACTAGCTGTTAAACTAAAGAGTAAAGATGTGAGACATGCTGTAATACCAATTGAAAGTACAAGAGGGTGTGAAATGTTATATGTTCTTTTCTTTAACGAGGTACTTGACTGATTTTCTCATTAGTCGACTTGATATTTGATGTAAGGTAAATGTAAAGTAAATGCAGAAAGTACATCACAGAAAGAAAATGACACAAGATGTTTTATACTGGTTCCAGTGTGAATCCTACTCCAGTCCCCTTGGGTTGCAAGGAAGTTCTCTTTTAAGTTCCTTGAAATCTTTGGTACACGTGTGTTGATGTTGTTGAACATACACTAAGAGCTTCTTCATAGTGTAAGTATTTCTCTCGGTTTTGATACAATGCCTTACCAATGATTCTTTTCTTTTCATATAGTAGACTACTATACTTGTCTGAAGTATAATAAAAAGATTGGTAATGTTCGATCAAAGTATATCTCTTTCATTGAGCCGTTGACTGCATATATATGACTGGAGGGTGAATCTTCTTTGATATGTGCGGATCTTTAGGAGATGGTCAACCCAAATGAGTTTATCCTTAGAATGAATCTTAATTGATTCCTTCCAAGAACAAGGTTGGAACTTTCTATACTTGAGCCTTGAAATATGGTGTAATGACTCCTGCTTCCTTTAATGTCGTAATTGAATATTTTCAGCAGATCTTCCATACAAGTTGTCTGGTATGGTTTCCCTTGTATTCCCTAAATAATCAAGACCGAATATTTATCCTCCTTTATGCTCCTATTCGTGAGCATGATTGATTCCTCGATCTTCGCTTCTGGATCTTCAGCAAGTTCTAGCTTTGCTCTTCTCTATTAGCTTTCATTTTTTTGATCATTGATTTCTTCCTTGATTTCATCCTTCTACTTTCTTGACCTATTTCTTTGGGTCCTTGGTTTCCTGCAATAAAAGTAAGTTATTTTTCCATAATTAAAACATAGATCTAACACATCTTTCTAATATTATTTACGAAAAAGAGTCAATGTTACTCTTCAATCACCGAAACTAGGGCACTTTTTGCTTTCCTTATCTTTTGATTTAAAAAATATTTGTGCCATGTAAAAGTTTGACCACTTTTACCTTTATGTACTAATTATTGAATGTTAGACCTTACTCTTGTCTAATTATATTAATTAGCATAGTTGAAGGTTGATTTGGTCATTCTCCAAAGTTTTAATCCTCCTATTTTAAAATTCACTTTTTTTTTCTTTTTCTCCTTTTCTCTACCCTTCATTGTTGAAAATATCAATTGAAAAAACTCCATTTTCACCAGAAAATCCCAAATAATTACTCCTTCAACAAACTTCAATGCCCATTCACAATTTTTTTTTATTTTTCTTTAGTGAAACCTTTAAAGAGATTTAAAATTGGACGATGTGTAAAATATATTTGAGCTTTAGGACTTAAGTTTTCAACTAATTAAGTCAAATGTAAGAGTATAAGTGCACTCATTCTTAAGATCTAGTACTAGCACATGTAAAAGTGTGCTTTTTTCGCTCTCTTGTTTTGGTGTTTTGGGGTGGAGGTGGATCGACTCCCCTCTAGTGAACTGGTTTTGGGTTCATAAATAAAGCTCACAAAAAATTTCATTTGGATGTGCTTGCTCACATTGTAGGTCAAACCAAAATAAAGGAGAAAGGTTATGATATACTGACAACCAGCGTTAAACTTGCCAATTCATGATGAATCCTCCTAATATAGATATCGTTGGGACATGTCCATCTCAGTACACATTATGTTGGCACCCGGATATGATGAAAAATGAATAAAGAGTTCCAGCAGATTGCCGTATGGGTATGAGGGAGTATGAACAAGGGTCCCGGAAAGTGGCGGAGCCACACATGTTCAATGGAGGCTGGGTACAACTTGTGCGATAAGTCATTCACATTTGCGGACTGAGATGGTTCTGCAGTTACGACCTAATAGTCACTTTTGCAACGACTAAGATGTTTTGGACTACTTACAAAATATGAAACATGTACCGCATTTGTGATGGTGGGGAGATTCATGAATGCGAGGGTTATGTCGCATTTGCGACCTCTAGACGTCTGACACACATATCGCATTTGTGATCAGTGTTTTGCAATTGCAACGTGTGCAGCTAGGTAAAAGATTGAAAAGTCGGGACTTAGCTCATTTTACACCCTTTTTCAACCCTCAGTTCTCTTGAGGCGATTTTGGAGAACTTTTTCTGCCCAAATTCATTGGTAAGAACCTTTAACTAGTTTTCAATCAATTCAACCTACATTTCATGAATTTTTAAAATCAAATCGATGAATTTTATGTAGGAATAAGAGGTCTTTGGTAGAATTTAGAAATTTTATAAAATTGAGATTTAGACCTCATATTGAGGTCATATTTCGAAGCAAATCACATAACTGGGATCAGGGGTGAATGGGAAATCGGATTTTGGTCTTAATCTCGAATTTCGACCAAGCAGGCCCAGGGTCAAAATTTAACTTTTTTCAATTGTGGGTAGTTTCTAAAGCTTATTTTGGATTGTTTGGTTGACAATTGGTTAGATTCGATTGGCTTGGAGGCTTGTTTAAAAATCAAAGCCGTGATTGATTGTTGATTGGGTTGTGAAAAGAGGTAAGTGTCGTGGTTAACCTTGAATTGAGGGAATTAGGTCTTGATTAGTCTATTTTCAAGTTGATTTATGTGTGGGGATGAAGTATATGGAAGGTGAAAAGTGTATATCCGTCATCATAGGTTAAGCATACGGGGCAGGTGTTTTAATTATTGTCCTCTATTACTTCATGCCTACATTGCTCTGTGTTATTACATGTTCCTACTTTAATTGTTACTTGTTAAATTCATGCTTTCATTCATTACAAGACTTAACTTACTATATGTTTCCATGTAGGCATGTCTTCATTTGTTGACTGCCTTTACTTGTTATATGTTTCCATGTGTTGTTAAATAGCCGGTTTTACTTGTTTATTTATGGTAATTGGTTATTTATCTTATTGCGTTCATCATAAAATATCATTGTTGAATTAGTATTGTGCACATGTTGTTATGATATTTGAGATCGGGTTGCACGTCGCAACATGTATTGTTGTTTGGGATACAATCGCACGCCACAAGGGATATTGGTATTGTTATTTGGGATCAGGTTGCACGCCTTAACGGTATTAGTATTTTTGTTTATGGATCGGGTTGCGTGTCGGTATGGAGATGACATATTATGAATGTTCTTAATTGTTAGATTTCTGTCCATGTTGTATTAAGAAGTTGAGCATATGTGGTATTCTGGGGTCCTCTGTTATGTAGTTATTGTTTCGTTTTTAGTTCAAATATTGTTTCCTCTATATCTGCTATTTCTTAATTTATACTCATTCAGTTTTATAGTGAGTAAATTGTTATAGCCTCTTCACTACTTCGTCGAGGTTAGACTCGGCACTTACATTTTTACTCATATGTAACAACCCAGCCGGTTGTTTTGAGTATGGTCGCCCCGTTCCCCTATTTATTTCTTATTTTATGTTTGCTTGTATTTATGTGACTTGACGAGGTGGTTGGCTTGGTTCCACGGTGTTTCAGAATGAATTGGGACATTTTTCCCAATGTTGGAAGCCTAAGTTAGAGGAGTTGACTGGATGCTGACTTGTGTGTAAATGACTCTGGAATGTAGTTTTCATGGTTCTGATAAATCCGTATGGTTATTTTGTACTAAGGGATGCGTTCAGATATTAATTTGGAGATTCGTAGCTCGTTTTGACTTGAATTGGCGTAAGTTGGAAAGTTTGTATGATATTTGACATTATTGTTTCCGGGCTTGGGTTTTGGTTCCGGAAGTAAGAATAGATCAGTTGTGTTATTTATGACTTGCGAACACAATTTGAGGTCAATTGGAGTTTTTTTTGGTGTGTTTCGACATTAGTTTTAGAAGCTGGAAATTCAATAGTTCAATAGGCTTGAATTGGGGTGCGTTTTCTGTTTTTGATGTTGTTTGATGTGATTTGAGGGTTCGACTAAGTTCGTATCATATTTTAGGATGTGTTGGTATGTTTGGATGGGGTGTGTTTCAGATGAGTTTCGGACAATTCACTTCATGTTTGGGCAGCTGATATGATATCTGGTGTGGGCTTCTTCGCGTTCGTGACACAGGGGTCACGTTCGTGTAGTGAAAATTGTCGCAGGAGGTTTTTAACTTTCGTGTTCGCTTAGAGAAGGATGTGTTCCCGAAGTCTTGGTTAGCCTGTGCATCGCGATCGCGAGTAGGGAGACTCGTTCGCGAAGAAGAGAGGCAGGTTGGGGGGACATCACGCATTAGGCCTACGTGTTCGAGATGGAGGCTTTGCGTTCATGAATCTTGGGGTCGTTTTGTTGCGTTCATGATTGAGCAGTCACGTTCGCGTAAGAGAAATTTTTTTGCAGTTGAGGTTTTGTGCTTCGCGAAAGCGAGGCACTTTCGGCGTTCATGAAGAAGGACATTTGGGAAGACTATCTAATTTCAGAAACGAGGGTTAGAGTATTATTTCACATTTGGACTTTGAGAGCTCGGATTGAGGCAATTTTTTGAGAGATTTTCAAAGAGCTGGTTGGGGTAAGTGATTCTAACTCAGAATTGAATAGTATACATGCATCTTTCAATGTTTTTACCATTTAATTAGTGTTCTGGGTTGGAAAATTTGAGGAAACTTGTGGAAACTTCGTAAGCTATATTTGGAGGAGTTGAAAGGCGATTTAAAGTCGGAATTGGATGATTTTGGTATGGTTGGACTTATTGTTGAATGGGTGTTCGGATTTTCTAAATTTTAGGTTCTAAGACGTGGGCCAGGGTTGACTTTTGACTTTGGGAAAAAAACATAGCTTCATCGCATGAAATTGATTTGTATAGCTTATATTGACTGTATTACTTGTTTGTGGCTAGTTTGAGTCGTTCGGAGGTCAATTCGCGAGGCAAGGGCTTGTTGGAGTACTGACTTGCGGGGTTTGAGGTAAGTAACACTTCTAAACTTGCTGTTGAGGGTATGAACCCCTGTATTTCGTATTATATGATTGGCGTTGAGGTGACACACATGCTAGGTGACGGGTGTGTGGGTGCACACAGTGCTAACTGTGACTCGGTTGGTTTCGTGGTAATGTGTAGTTATCAAATCTTTTTTCTATTCATGTAATCCCTACGTGTTAGAGTAATTGGGATGAGATAAACGTCAGAAATCATGGTTTGGCTATATGCTTATTCTGTTGGGACCCATTGAGGTCATTTTTGCTGTTGAGTTAATTGATTAACTTGCAATGATATTTATGGGATCAGGATGCACGCTGCAAAAGCCTTTATTAATTCATTATGGGATCGAGCTATACGCTGCAGCACACCATGTATCGTTGCATGCTGAGTGATTGAGAGTGTTGAGATTGGGAGTGCTAGGTGATTGAGTGCGCTGTGTAACTTTGAATACTACTAGAGTATCAGTATATGAGTTTATCATTGTGTTGCATTACAGTTGACATGTATATTTGACATTTTGACATAGAAATGTAACATTCCTCATGCTCGCTATACTTGGCATATTTTATCAATATTGAGCCTAAATTGTTGAACTTGAAAGAATGTCTATATGTCTGTACTGTTCACAAACTTATTATCAGATTTCTCTAAGTTTTTACTGTCATTTCTCTGTTATATCTGTACTATAATTATCTAGATTTGGAGCGTACCTTTCTGAGCTCGTCACTGCTTTTAGCCCAAGGTTAGTCATGTTAATTATTAAGTACATTGGATCGGTTGTACTCATACTACACTCTGCACTTCGTGTGCAGATCCAAGTACATCTGGACCCTCTGGTTGCTAGACTAGAAGCATTACCTATTTGGAGACTTTTGAGGTAGCTTCTATGGTGTGCGCACACCTCGACTCTCCTTATTTTATGTTTATTTAGCAGTGTTCTATCTTTCCAGACAGTTGTAATAGAATTTTTGACCATGTTGACATTTAGTAGCTCATGTATTCGGTGACACCCGGATTTTAGAAGATTTTGTAGTTGAGTCGCTATTGTTCTTATCGAATATTTATGAGATTTTTCACTATTAAACTTATTACATCATGCTTTTAATTTAAAATGAGTAGTTATTTAGTGATTTTTGGCTTTCCTAATACCGTAATAGGTGCCATCACGATATGTTGAGATTTGGGTCATGACGTCATACTACAATTCTACAATTCTTGTGCAGATCCTGGTGTATTGTTATGGTTTTTAGGTGAACTATTGTTTCCTCTATATTTGCTATTATTATTACCTATACTCAAATAGGTTTATAGTGAGTGCCTTGTTATAGTTTTGTCACTACTTCGTCGAGGTTAGGCTCGGGACTTGCGGAGTACATGGGGCCGGTTAAACTCAGACTACACTTATGCATGTCTTGTGCAGATCCTGGTGTCGGTCCTAGTGGCGTTTAGTGGAGGCATTTCTTGGACATCTATTCATCCGGAGACTTGAGGTAGAACTGCACATCATACGCAAACCTTGAAGTACTCTTCTCATCTTTTGTACTATTTACTTCATTCAAAATGTTGTATTTATATTTCGACCTTTAATTGTAGTATTTCTAGAAGCTCATATACTTGTGACACCTGATTTCGGGATTTGATTAGACAACGTGTTTGAAGATTTATTATATATTTTTGGGTGTTTTACATTTTTAATTTCTCATTTATCTTCTTCTAAAATTACTAAAATAAATATTGTGTAGCTAATGTTGGCTTCGCAAGTGGATGTTTGGTGCCATCACAACCGAGGTTAGGATTTCAGGTTGTGACAAGTTAGAGCGCTAGTTTGCATAGGTCTGATGAGTCATGACCAAGCTTAGTATAGTTTGGAGGATCGGTACAAAGACGTCTATATTTATCTTCTGGAGGCTACAAGGCTTTTGGAAAATCTCACTTCTTTATTTCTCTATGGTGCGACTTTACAATATCCAGGCACGTCAGGACATGAAGCCCAAGGTTGCAGCCACTAACAAGGGTAGGGCCGGGGCCGAGGTAGGATTAGAGGCATATGCATAGCTCAGACTAGAGCACGCGCAACACCACCTATAGGAGAACGTCAGATCGAGCATGGGGAAGAGATCCATGTGCAGATTGCACAAGTTGGATCAGTTTAGGTCCCAGAGGGGTTCATTGCTACTCCAGTACTTCAGAACGCCCTAGATCGCCTGGTTGGCCGTATAGAGTGTGTCCTAGGCTGGTATGTTCCCTATTGGCACCCGTTGTCTCTCATGCTAGGGGAGGAGACCAGACTCCCACTAATCACACTCCTAACTAGATGGCTCAAGGATGTTAGACTTCGTCAGTTCTGCCAATTTGATCTTTTCAGCCTATTATTTGCTACATAGTTTGAGAAGGGACTTGCGATGTCGTCAGAGTGTCTGAAGAGGTTGGACAAGTTCACCAAGTTGTTTCCTATTTTCTTTGGTGGTACCTCTTCTGAGGATCCCTAGGAGGTCTTGGACCATTTCCATGAGGTCTTGTGCAACATGGATATAGTGGAGTCCAATGGAGTTGATATCACAGTGTTTTAGAGGCATAGCTCCACCAAGAGGTGGTGGCATGAGTATGTTTGGGGTAGACTAGCGGGTTCATCTCATCTCACTTGGGCTTAGTTCACACAAATATTCTTGGAGAAGTTTATCCCCTTTACTCAGGGAGAGGACTTCTGCAGTTAGCTTGAGTGCTTCCAGAAGGGTAGCATGATTGTTACCCAATACGAGACCAGATTTGTGGACTAATCTTTCCATGAAGTTATTTTGATCCCTATTAAGAAGGAGATGAGAGTTATAGATGGCCCCACTTATAGCACCAGGTTCAAATGACCAAAGAAGCTGAGGATGATATTTCTTTCACTCGAGTTGTAGAGATTGCTAGGCAGATCAAGATGATTCATGATGAGGGTAGATATGCGGCATTTGAGAAGAGGCCTTATATTTTTGGTGGATTCACTGGTGCCTCATCTGGAGGCAGTGGTTCATTTGGTAGAATCCATCCTATCAGGCCGGTTCAATCAGTGCTCTAGGTATCACATGGTGCTTATGGCGTGTCGCGCCCCACCTTGTTTTCTCGTGAAATCGAGCTTTGACACGTGAAAACTCTTTTAAATGAATGGTAGGGTGTTAAAAGAGAAGAGTCACCACCTAACGATTTTAAGGTGCGTTAAGATCGGGTAAGGGCTCAAGTTACCTCAAAGAGAAGGTGTTAAGCACTCTTCGAGGTCCATAACTGTGGATCCCGGATGAACTTAAGACTATGTAGATTATGTAATTAGTCTAGATGATCAAATTGACGAAAGAGAATATAAAGGTCAAAGAATATTATTATAACAAAACAAGAATTAGTACAAATGTTAGTATGACTATAAGGATACAACTAGATTGGTCTATATTAAACGACTAAATATGAATAGCAAATATATAAATGGGGGGGGGGGATCCTAGGTTTTTTAGCCTAAAGGATCACTTCGTGCAACATATATAATACTTTGCAAATCCTTTTAGATAGGAGTTTCTCATATTATTCAGTGAGCACAGACTATCATCCTCTGCTACTCGATTACTATATTGAAGTTTTTTGCCGGAACGTTCTAATTCAATTCTCAGTCGTACCCAATGCGTGTGTTACCCATCCTATGCCTATGATCCAGGAGGCTCTATACCTATTGTTTGCGTGGTTCTAGACTTTACTTAGGTTACTCAAAAATGATAAAGCTAAGATACATTCAAAACAGATAGGACTTCACGTAAAGGAAATTAAAAGGCCCAAGTTAGCCTCCACACATAACAACGAATGCACGCGGGCATATTTCATATTATGATGTAGGCAGTTCCAGGATTGAGGTGTTGTTTAAAACCTATACACATGGCTTCTAAGTGACACACAGTTTAAGAATATCTCATGGGCAATGCTTCTTTTCATATTATCGAGATTACAGATTACAAGTTATGAAACCCTATAGACATGATCTCCAAGTGATTTGCGCAATGGTGCAATGAATGACTGATGCGTGGCTAGAATTCATGATTTTAAGCATTATATACCTTGCATTTTATGTGCTTTAATGATAAAAATACACGTCGTATGTGCCTAATGGAGTTTATTTAATGTGTAGGTGAGTTGGAAATGGAAGCCGAGCTAAATGAGAGCATAAACGTCGGAAAATACGCGCAAGAGTCGAAAAGGAGCGACCCGGGACAAGCCTGGCGTTAGCCAGGCGTTTGGCTCTTAAGGCCAGGGGG
>ML434889.1:0-14867 GCA_005239525.1 Nicotiana knightiana | reverse complement strand
TATGACCTTATTCAACTGTCTGTCATCAATGCACATTCTCATAGTACCATCCTTCTTCTTCACAAATAAAACTGGTGCACCACAAGGTGACACGCTAGGCCGAATAAACCCCTTATCAAGGAGTTCCTAAAGCTGCTCCTTCAGCTCATTCAATTCAGATGGTGTCATATGATACGGTGGAATAGAAATGGGATGATTGCCCGACACCAAATCAATACCAAGGTTAATATCCCTGTCAGGCGGCATGCTCGGCAGGTCTGCAGGAAACACATCCAGAAACTTTTGCACCACCGGAACATAATCAATAGTAGGGGTCTCTAAACTAACATCACGCACAAAGGCCAAATAAGATAGAAAACCCTTCTCAACCATCCGCTGAGCCTTCAAGTATGAAATCATTCTACTGGGAACATAGTCTATAGAGTCGCTCCACCCAACCCTCGGCAACCCCGACATCGCCAATTTCACAGTCTCAGCATGACAATCCAAAATAGCATGAAATGGAGACAACCAATCCATACTCAGTATCACGTCAGAATTAACCATACTAAGCATCAACATGATAACTCTAGCTCTAATAACCCAATAGACACTACATATGACCGGTATACACAGTCCACAATAATAGTATCCAAAATAGCATGACATGGCTGAGCGGGTGGTCATGTAACTGGTGCTAAAGTCGTAAGCTGACTTATGCTGAGCTGAACCTCCCGAGATATGGGGATAATGCCTCTTGATATGACCCAAATCTCCACACTAAAATCAATATCTCCCTGCGAATGATGGTGGGGATTGAAGGGAGCCCCGAGCATCGAGAACTGCTAGTAGGCCCTGTCATAGATGAACCCTGAGCTGATGATGCATGAGAAGAACTCTGAGCTAGACGGTCACTAAGAGAGAGTGACCCTGTTGAGAACTGTGAGAACCATGGTAAGACGATGCACCACGGTGGACTGGGCAAGCCGCATGAGCATGCTTGTAAGGATGACCCCTGTCGTGGTGGAACTCACCTCTAGAAGGAAGTCCACTAAAATCACATGATCGACGAGACCTCTTGGCCTCCCTCTCAACCCGCTCCTGACTGCGGACCATCTCATTATTTCGAGCAATGTTGACAACCTCCTTGAATGTAGCATCAGATACCCTCTCTCTAGTTATACGCACCGGCAACTGAAATGTGAGGCCATAAATGAACCTCCTAATCCGCTCCCTATATGTGGGAACTAACCAGACTACATGACGGGCCAACTCAGAGAACCTCATCTCGTACTGTGTCACGGATATATCATCCTGACTTAACTACTTAAATTGTCTGTGCAGCTCCTCTCTGCGAGACTGCGACACGAACTTCTATAAGAAGAAAATAATGAACTCTTGTCAAGTAAGTGGTGTTGTACTGACCGGCCTATGCCTCTCATAAGCCTCCCACCAGGTGAAGGTAGCCCCAGAGAACTGAAAAGTAGTGGACGAGACCCCACTAGTTGGCAAAAAACATGTTGTACGGAGCATGATCTGACACTTATCTAAGAAGCCATATGCATCCTCCCCCTCTGTATCACTAATATGGAGGCTGGAGTTCCCAAACCTCTCCAATCTATGTTGCTCATTATCAAGCATAACAGGAACCACAGTCCTGAGTAATTGCAACCAGCTGGGCTGGTGGTGCCCCTGGTGTATGGAATCACTGCATCACCTGCTCTGGTGTGCAGTGGCGGGAGTCTGAGTACCTCCCCCGACCTGAGAAGTGGTTGCTGCGGCCAAAGCAGAGACCGCCTGAGCAAGACTGGTTCACACGGTTAGAATCTAAGCTAAGGCTGCATGAAGGCCTGGAATCACAATGGCACAACTGGTGCCTGAGCTGGTCCCGTTGGCGCATACACAACTGGGACCTGATCCTGAACTGGGGAAACTGGTGGATCTGTAGGTGCTGCCCTAGCTGATGTGCAAGTCGCACCTCTACCCTTACTATGGCCTCTACCGCGAACTCGGCCTCTCGCGGCCCTGACCGGTGGTACTGGTGTCTGTCCATCCTTCCATGTAGTACGTGTCCTCACCATCTGTGAGAGAATAGAACAACAGAAGTTTACTTACTAGAATCAACAGATTCACACGAAAAAATGTCAAGAATGTGAAGTTTCCTAAGGGTTCTTCAGTTAAGTGTCTCAATTCACTCTGAAATCTCTCCGGACCCGAACCAACTAATCCGGTAAGTCATATAACAGTCGTAGAACACAAAAGGAGCAGATTAGGGAATGTGGCTACAACTCTCGGAACGACCCGCTGGGTCATTACAGGTACGGTGAGCAAACTTTGTTCACCGTGGTAGAAAAATCAAGCGAGTTGTGCAGGTCGTAATGGCTAGGGTGAACTAGAAACGTGGCCCTATAAGGGCCGTTTATTTCAAATGCTTCTATTTTCCCTGTTGGTTTGATGGAGTTATGATGTCTACAAATTAGGGTGACATCATAACGTTATGCATAATTATGACGCATATTCCTGATGCGTTCCTTCATTTCGCATGTGACCCATGATTGAACTTTCTGCTTCGGTTCTGATACCAGCTAATTATGAATTGACGTTGGTTCTGGAGCCAAGATCCTTATAAATAGGGTTGTTAGGGTATGATTTTGAAGTTTCAAGTTTTCTATACATGAACCTTGTAGTATTATCTTGCCCTAAACCTCTTCTTTCTATTCTAGTGACTTGCCCTCAAACTCAGTTCTTCACTGTTTGATACTTCTTTTAAAACATGTCTAGCATGCCTTCCGAGTCTAGTGAGGTGAGTGAAGAAATCCCTTTGGCGACAGTGTTTCTTCTGAAGAAAGTGTTCTCGTTGTCGTCGATGATGGATGCTTCCCGTTGGTGGAGGAGATAGTTTTTTGCAACCCCGATACTAGGTTCGACTTCTTTAAATTAATCGACGCTGGAGCCTTTCGATCTGTGATGACGGAGAAAGAATTAGGAGAAATTAGGGCTAAGTTTCCTACCATGTCGAATTGATTCCGGTAGGATGGGATACTGTACAGGTCTACCGTCCTGGGTACTGCGCCTTCTAGGCCGATCCCTTCCAGGTCGGCTACACTATTTCTCTTTTTCCATTGGCAGAGGAATTTTGTCGTTATTACGGCGTTTGCCTAGCTCAGCTTGCTCCTCGATAAGCTTATAATGATGCTTACCAAGTTTTTCGAGTTGGCCGAGGTCAAATTGACTCTCCGACACTTATACATCTGTTTGCTCCCAACTTTAAAAGAGGGACAATGTTGAACCTTCACCACCAGGGAAGTGGTGGACAACATCGACGATTTCCCTAAGACTTGGAAGTATACTCATAAGTACCTAATTTCCTTGCATGTAGGTACTTGATTGATTTTTTTTATTTGGTCTTGGACTTTGACCTCTTGTCCTTTTCTCATGCAGCCAAGACCTCGCCTCCTCCTTTGCTAGAGGAAGTATCTGATTGGGTTGGTCGGCTCCTCCCTCATATCGTAGGGATTTTGTTAGTGGTCAGGTTTTTTAAGAGGTTTGTGCCTGCTCTCCCTTCGACCGGTAAGTGCTTCTTATCATTGGAGCCTTAGTTCATTTTCTTTTTGCTTGCTTCTAGTTATCTTTTCCTTTCTTTTTATTTTTCTTATCTTCGGCTAGGGGATCTTTGAGGAAGTCCAGAGCTCCCATACCCTCGTTCCCAAAGAGAAAACTATTGCGTCCTCGGCTCCTATCCCTTATTAAGTTGCGGCTACTTCTTTTTTTACCCTTAGTCCCTCCTTCAATGATGATTTCTTCCGTTCGTGCCCTGGTCCCTCAAGTGGATGTCCCTTCTTCGGCCGCAGTGGCTTCTACCATAGAAAACTCGGCCTCTATGTTATACTATCTTATAGATGAGAACGGCGAGCCTTTGCTAATGATGGGGATTTGATGCCTCATAAGAGCAGGGCTGTAGGACGTCATGGGGAAGAGGTCGGTGGCTATTGATCTGGGAGTCTACAGATTTTTCCTTCGGGAAACGGATACAATGCATATTAGGGAGAGCCCGGAGGCTAGTCCCTAAACTATTTTTTTAAGGATGTAGATGTTCGACCTGAGGCAGCTGCGGTCGAAGGCGTGGCAGGGGACGAATTTGGTCTTCTAAGACGTGAAGAGGCCTCATCTCCCGGTGTTACGACATATTTTCCTTCTTTGATTGATGATATAAGTAAGTATGTTGCTGAAGAGGATGTTTGATATGATTCCGACGTGGATGCGGGCGAGTTGAAGATGATCGACGAGGGGAATACTCAGCTCAAAGTGAGGTTGGAGGGGGGTTCGAGGAGTATTACGATCCGTATGGACCGTAATCTTCTTGAGAATATCGAGCAAATTATCCCTTCCCTCATCCCTCTCAGTCCTGAAGTAGAGGGTATGACCCTCAAGGATATGAACGACAATGACCTATCGAACAATATTATTGGCCTCGCCCTTCGGGTAAATACACTCGTTGTTAGTTGGCCGATAGGTGTTTGTTCGAGCAGGGTGGAACATAACCTTTCATGAAATTGTGGCCGAGGGCTGATATGTGTTTGTTTGAGCAGGGTCGCACATAACCTAAATGCTATAAAAGGCATGCTGATAAGCATAAAATTTATTGCCTTGACATTTTGTTTTTGGTTACATACTTGGAGAAATTTACAGATTTTTTAGGTGTTGGCTGATGTTCTAGTCCCAGTCTATCTAGTTCCTTCATTGGTCGATCTGGAGAATATTGAGGGGTCGAGCAATAAAATAGTGTCCACGGCTCTACCTCAGCGTGCTTCGACTCCAAATGCTCCCTTCGCCGCCTCGTTACATATCTCCTTGAGAAAACCCAAATGGGAAAAAACTCAAGTGAGGGAAAAAATAGTACGACTTGTGGGATGCTTTTCTATCGGAAGTTGAAGTATTTGTGGTTGCTGATTTCCAATTGTTGGTTAGCAACTTTCCTTTCATTATCTATAATTGGAATGAATCCAGGTTTGCAAAGGTTGTGCTTTTATATGGACCATCCCAATTTGTTCTGAGCTTGCCTTCCCTGGGATCTTTGCTTGCTTGAGCTTTAGCTTTTAGTACGTAGTCCCGACATTGAGAAGCCGCACATTTTATTTCTTGTTGTAATAGTGTTATGCTTGTTGTTTTTGGGCGACTATTCTTATATAGGCCATATCTCTTTGTTCGTCGACTTTGTCGAGTTCTTGCATTTTGCTCTCGCCATTACTCATGCCGCTCTCATGGGAGTACCTTAGGCTTCGGTCTCCGAGCTCGACCAGTATCACTGCTTCGGTCCCATAGACCAAAGAGTAGGGTCACTCTCATGTGCTTGTTTTTGGAGTTGTTCAGTGCCCGGTTGCAAGAGTGAACCCCACAATGGCTTTCGTGAACTTCTCAAGGACGCGCTCAACTTTGTTTGGGCCCAAGAACTTCACCAGAGGGCCATCGTAAGTCCTCTTGTACAGATCACTATGGAGGATACTGTACCTGGCCGCTTGCAATCTTAATTTCTAGGCTTCCTTTTTGTCGCTGGGGAGTGTGCCATCCTTCAGGTATGCGACAATAAGATTGCGCCAGTTCCAACTTAAGTTTATGATTCTTACCTTGATCTGGTCTAGTGATGAGTTGAGGAGATGAATCACATTTTTTCTCCGGTGTGATGCTTTTTGTGGTTGCGACTAGTTTGGAGAGGCCGTCTGCCTCGACATTCTGTGCTCCTAGGATTTGGTCGAGCTGACACTCGTCGAACTTAGGCAGTAGTTTATAGATTTTCGTCTGGTGTTTTTGCAATATTTTTTCCTTAATTATGAAAGTCCTAGTGACTTGATTGATTACGAGATGGTAATCGCAACACGATTTCAACAATTTTGCTCCATATTTGAGTGCCTGTCTTAGACCTGCAGTTACGACCTCATACTCGGCCTCATTGTTAGTCATATCTGGGCACTTATGGACTTCGAGTACGAGTGCCAGTACAAAACCCGATACATTTGATGCACCATTGGTGTATGGTACCTAGAGGTCTTGTGTTCGGAGAGGTTTGGACGGGTTCCCTTTCGACTTCAGCATTATTTTTATGCTATAGTCGGCAAGAACTTGTGACTTTATCACCGTTCGCAGTTGATATGTGATATCGTGTTGACTCAGCTCGATGGCCCATTTAGTCAGCCTTTCCGAGAGCTAGGGTTTATCTAAAATGCTTCTGAGAGGGAAGGTCATGACAACCAAGATGGTGTGACATTGAAAATATGGTGTAAGATTCCATGAAGCTACGACTAAGGTTGGCGCCAATTTTTCGAGATGTGGGTACCTCGTCTCAACGTCGACGAGTGTTTTGCTAATGTAAGATATGGGGGATTTTGTACCTTTGTTTTCTCGAATTAAGATTGCGCTTACAAGTACCTTGGATACAACCAGATATTTAATGGGATGCTCCCCCGGCTCGGGTTTTGAAAGCAAAGGCAGAGATGACAGGTATGTCTTTAGTTCACGCACCGCCTTGACGCACTCGGAAGTCCATTCGAGGCTGGTATCTTTCTTGAGTATGCCAAAGAATTTATGGCACCTATCCGTTGACCGCGAGATGAACCATTATAGGGCGGTGATGTGATCGGTCAACCTTTGGACTTGTTTTTTGGTGGTCAAGAGTTCTCGTATCCCTTCAATGGCTTTGATTTGTTATGGGTTGAACTCGATCCCTCGTTTTGATACAAGAAAACCCAAAAACTTTCCCGAGGCTACACCGAATGCGCATTTCTACGGGTTCAACTTCATTCAGTACCGTCTAAGTATGTTGAAAGTTTCTTTCAAATGATCGATGTCATCTTCTCCCCTTTTGGACTTGATTAGCATCTTGTCCGTATATACTTCCATTATTTTGCCGAGTTGATCTTTGTAAATCTTTGTCACCAACCTTTGATAAGTGGCTCCCGCATTTTGTAGTCCAAACGGCATGACCCTGTAGCAATATGTTCCTTGGTGGGTGGTGAACATGGTTTTTTCTTGATATTCGTCTTCCATGAGGATCTGATTATAGCTTGAGTAAGTGTCCAAGAAACTTAATAGCTCACGCCCGGCCATTACATTGATGAGTTGGTCGATATGAGGCAATGGGAATGAATCCTTCGAGTATGCTTTGTTCAAATCTATGAAATATACACACATCCGCCATTTTCCATTCTTCTTTTTGACCATCACTACGTTGGCGACCCATTTGGGGTACTTCAATTTCCTGATGAAATAATTTTCTAGCAGTTTTTCCACCTCCTCGCACAACGTCATTAATTGTGGAGTTGAATTTACGTCTAACCTGTCTCATTGGAGGGTGGAATGGTTCGACATTTAATTTGTGCTTGGCAATTTTCTTTGGGATTCCTGGAATATCTGCATGGCTGAAAGAAAACAAATATGCGTCAGCTGTCAAGAATTGACTGAATTTACTTGGTTCCCGAAGCTTACAGCCTACATAGTTCTTCTTGTTGTGGTCGTTGAGATCCAATTTCATAGGACCAAGGTCTTCTATGGTCGACCCATTAGAATTGACCGTGTTAGGGTCCTTGATGACGTCCTCTGTCTCCTCTTGCTCCGACCTCGACCCTATTGATTGTTATGCCTCTTTTTTTTGTCTTTTATCTGCTGGGTGTCGCGCCCCCTTTTTCCCTCTCCTTTCAGATCGGTCAGGGTTCTAGGCACTATTACGACAACTCGTTTCCTTTTGGAAAAAAAGGTATGTAAGGAATTGAAGAGTCGCCACCTAACGAATTAAGGTGCGTTAGGGAACATACTAAGGGTAATTATAACACAGATTTGAATAACTAGAGATTAGGTAAAGGCTTGAAATTACTTCAAGGGGAAGGTGTTAGGCACCCGTCAAAGTCCACAACTGTGGTTCCCGGCCAAACAAGCTTTGTGAATTTAAACAAGTAGCAGATAAGCATAAACAAATAAAGGTTTTGAAAAGATTTGCAGTCTAAGCACGCATGTGAAATAAAGTATTAGAATATTTAAAGTGTAAGCACATATATAAGGTTTTGAAAGATTTGCAGTCTAAGCACAGATGTGTAAGGGATAGGGGAGTCCTAGGTTGTTTATCGTATAGGATCACATCAATACAATGCCAGGATAATCACTCCTCATAAAGGGGATACACGTGGCATTAGCGCACCGATCATCATATCCATATCTACCCTTTCCCACCCCTTAGTGGTTATTTAAGCGAGTGTTGTTTAACGAGCTCTATACGTGCTGTTACTCGTCCATTCTTAATGGTCCTGGAGGAAATTAGGACCTCTACCTACAGGCAGTTCTAGATAGACCCCTAAGGTTTAAAATGGGAAAATACTAGGCGACAGGAAAGAACAAATAGGACTTTAGCAAATAAAGGCAGTAAAGAACAATTAAGAGGCTCAGATTTACCTCTATAGAAATGCACGTAATCAGCACGACTCAAACACAAACAAGAGGCATTTTATTAGACAGTATCCTAAAGCATGATGTCTAAGTGAATATCAAAACACAGAAGATATGCAGTTTCATTTTATAAACCCAGAAGCAGGGGCCCTAATCAGTTTGCCTACTGATTTTAAGCTTGTTAACCATTAAGTAGTAAACAGAAAAGAAACAATTTTCCAGTTTTATAAAGGTTGATTACCTAAGGCTTGCATAGGCATGGGGGGTAATGCACAATAGTTACCGGAATTGTTAAAAAACTGTTATACCTAAAACATGATGTCCTAAGTGTTGCAAAATACAAGGATTATTACAAGTTTATTTAAAACAGGATGATCAAATGTGAGACTGTCTTACGTCATTTTTCATGCATCAGTAGTTTAACTATGTGTGACTGGGCGAGATCCTAAAGCATGGTATCTACTATGCACATAAAGATGCATAATGGTTGCATAATTCCTAAAGCATGATTTCTAAATGCACAGGAAGTTACATCATAATTTCAGGATGTGCAGGAGCAACATTTTTTTTATGTTGGTGCTATTATTTAGCCTAGAAGCAGGATTTCTAAGTGATAAATAGGGTCAAATGAGATGCTGAAGTAGTAAACCTAAAACATGATATCTTATGCATGACATGACTAGAATGTATTGGTCCTAAACATGGATTCTAATGCACATATAGGAAATGTAAACCTAAGGCATGGTTTCTACCCGTTGATATTGATAACATATATAGCTACCCTACCCTTTTCAATAGCCAAATCCAATATTCATTTATAATAAATATTACAAACCAATATTGAATGAATTTCATAGATAAAGAAAAATAAGAAGTTGCACTATAGGGAGCCCGAAAACAGGCACAAACTTCTAGAACCTCAAATGCCCAAATGTTTCATAGCCTTTCTCAGATCCGGGTTTGCCAGAGTTCCCTAAGGACCTCAAGGGATCCCGGGCAGTGCTCAGACCCAGATTTCACCACCATAACTGAGTAAGTGCAGTATGGAAGTGCCAACCCCAATGCATCAGAGTTCAGATAGATCTCACAGGGATCCTAGAGCAGTCACACACTGGAGGGGCAGGACTTAAAGACCTAGGAGTAGAGTGAGAGTGCTTGACATAGTTTTGAAAGGGTTTGATAGGAAAATAGTTATTGAAAGAGACTCAGTAGAAATAACTTTATAAAATAAGAGAGAGTTGTTTAGTAAATCATCTTTTGAGGAGAGAGGGCAGTTAACAAACACAGATCAAACACAGAACCAAAGTAGGTTCAGCATCACACTTAGAATAAACCTTCACATAGGGGTGATGGGAACTGGGGACACATAGAGCACATAATGTACAAGCATAGAAGTTCTTGCAGGGAATAGCATGAACTCCAAAATCAACACATAATCAAGCAAATTAGGGTACAAATTGTTTTGCCAAAGAAAGGTTCATACTAGAAACTAGATAAACACATAATTGAACAAAGTCACATTGGGACATACTACAAAAGGGGGGTAACATATTCATGCTGGTCCTAAGGGGAATAATACATAACATAACATGCTAGATGGCAAAAAAATACAAACATGTCTACTACAGGTTGCACAGCAAAACCATAGATAGAAACAAACTAGAAACAGGATAAACTGAAGCAGTAAAAGAAACATATTGGTTTTGGGAAATGAATTGAAATCAGAACATACTAGTAAAGAAGATAGCAAACACAAAAGTGAAGAATATGAGAGAACAATAATTAGCCTTGGCTTGCAGCCAACTAACTCAGAACTGTAGGAAGTAACAAAGAGGGAGAGCATAAAGCTTTAAGTGTGAGAGATAGTTTTTGAACCAATGTGTTCGTGTGTTTGTGTTAATGACAGATCATGTATATATAGTAGTTTGAAACTAGGTAGAATAATAAGGTAAAAATCAAAGTCATGCAGTAATTATGGAACTAGCTATCAATTAGTACCAAAATCAGAATAGATACTCCCTTAATTAAAGAAGTTAACTTCAAACGGTAGAATACAAGTAGAAAATAAGGAAAAATACTATTTATGACTAGAATATAACACATAAGGAAATAATTTCAGCACATTACGGGTAGAAAGTAAGAAGTTAAGGCTAGGTACATACTATTCTAATTAAGGAAAAGTCATCAGAATCCGTTGATAGTATAGTCGAACACATAATAAGGCAAGAAATAAACTAAGGTCGGAAAATCATCAAGGAAATTATCATAAGAGATTAGTGAAAGGTATTAATTACAGGAAATTAGGGATTTAAATAGGAGCAGTACTAATTAAGGGGAGAATTAACACAAATCTCTACGAACAAACAGAATAAACACTTAATAGGCAAGAGGAAGTAAAATCAGAAACATAGTAAAGTAAGAATGAACTAGAATCATGGATTCAACTAGAAAAGATAGAACTGATTAGAGGAGTTAACAGAATAAACATAATATAAGTGGAAGAAGCAAAAATCAGAAACCATACTGAACATAACAAGGTAAAATCACAGAAACTCAGAGCGTTCATGAGAGACAAGCACACACACAGATTAAACGAACAAATTATCAAAGACAGACTCGAAACCTAAGATTAAGACCAAAAACTAGGGTTTTCAACATAATAAATCAGATAAAGGGAACAACATAAATGACAGTTGAAACATAGCAAGAATCATAGGATAATACTGAAAATCAGAAGGAAAATTTATAGTGTTGATTGACGATATCGCGTCACATCCAAGGGGAGGTGCCTTGGTACTTGCTATTTACCGATGATATAGTGTTGATTGATGAGACGCGTAGTGGAGTTAAGGCGAGGTTGGAGGTTTGGAGATAGACCTTGGAGTCTAAAAGTTTGAAACTGAGTATAACCAAGACAGAATACTTGGAGTGCAAATTCATTGAGACCCATGATGCAGACGTAGAGTTTAAGCTTGATGATCAAGTTATCCCAAAGAGAGCGAGTTTTAAGTATCTCAGGTCTATTATCCAGTGTAACGGGGAGATTGATGAAGATGTCACACATCGCATCAGAGTGTGGTGGATAAAGTGGAGGCTTGCTTTCGGTGTTCTATGTAATAGAAATGTGCCATTAAGACTTAAGGATAAGTTTTATTGAGTGGTGGTTTGACCCGCTATGATGTATGGGGCTGAGTGTTGGCCAGTCAAGAACTCCCACGTGCAAATGATGAGAGTAGCAAAGATGAGAATGTTATGATGGATGTGTGGGTGTACAATGAGAGATGTAATAAAGAATGAAGTTATCCGGGACAAAGTGGGAGTAGCCTCCATGGAGGACAATATGCGGGAGTCGCGACTGAGATGGTTCGGACATGTTAGGAGAAGAAGCATTGATGCCCCTGTCAGGAGGTGTGAGAGGTTGGCCATAGAGGGTTTGAGAAGGGGTCCTGGTAGGCCTAAGAAGTTATTGGGAGAAGTGTTTAGGCAGGACATGGCGCTCCTTCAGCTCACTGAGGACATGACATTTGATAGGAGGGTGTGGAGGTCGAGGATTAAGGTAGAAGGTTAGTAGGTAGTTTATAGTGTTCATAGATAGGCTTAGTAGCATGCATTTCCCTTCATATTCTTAGATTTTTATTACGTTATGTGGTTTTGGTCGCCTCAGGTATTGTATATTTAATAGTATTTATCCTTTATCTATCTTTTTTTTCTGCCATCTCTCCTTCCTTGCTTCCTTCTTCTTCTTCTTGCCCTTCCTTAGCCGAGGGTCTATTGGAAGCAGCCTCTCTACCTGCATTAGGTAGGGGTAAGGTCCGCGTACAGATTACCCTCCCCGGACCCCACATGTTTGGATCAAACTGGGTTTGTTGTTGTTGTTGTTATTGTTGTTTAAGAAACCCTAGTTTGAAGATGAAGAGGCATTTTTGAGAAATCGAAAAGATCTTTAAGGAAACAGTAAAATAATTCAGAAGGCTCTTAGATCTGTTACAGATCTAAGAAGTCAAGAACTAAAATTAGGGTTTCGGAGAGAGATAACCCAGACTAGAGATAATAAAGCTTAGAAACCATAGGTTATTTTTTGCAGGAGATAGAAAGATCTTACTCGGACAGGTCAAGAGTGGCCTGAGAACGGTATGAAAAGTCCATGGTGTGATTTGAACAGCCTCTGTTCCCTTTAAGGACTTCAGGGTGGCAAGGATCCGGCGTGTGAGGGAGCCATGAAGGCTAGGGGTGGTGGTGGAACCACCATCGTTACAGGCAAGCCAACGGCCGGCAAGTATGAGCAGGGTTTAGCAGAGAGAGCTTGAGAGAGATGAGAGGAGATGACGACAGAGAGAAAATGAGAGAAAGAGAAAATGAGGGTTTGGGGGGGGGGTAGTCTCTTAGGTTAATTTAGGTAAGAGTGAATCTGGTCCGTTTATCCAAAATGATCAACGGTGTAGATTAAGTGGGAATTTGGTCGGGTAAGATATTGGATTGGGCCTGGGGTATTTGGGCTTGATTTAATCAGGCGAGTCTGGTTTTAATTTGGGCTAGAATTAAAATGAATAATGGCTATTTTTTAAAACCTAATTAAATTACTTAAAACAATTCGTAATGATAGCTAATAATCATAAAAATTAATTTCATGCATAGAATGTGCAAAATTATATGTTTGGGCTATAATTGCAAAGTTATTGCGATTATAGCCGAAATGTGCCAATTTGGCTAATTGTGAAATAATTTGGTCTTAATAGGACCATAAACAATAATTAAAATCAAGAAATGCTTTTGAAATCATTTGTGACACAATTTTGTAATTATTTATTGAAAATAAAATGCTGGATAAATTAATAAAAATATAGGAAAATTATGGAAAAATTCCAATTGCTATTAATGCATGATTTTGAAGGTATATATGCAACTTCAAAAATATTTTTGGGAAAAATTGGGTATCAACAACTGCCACTCTTTACCCGGAAATGATGAAAGAGTTGTCAAGTAAAGATAGATAGCACGATGAGAATGTTAAGATGGATGTGTGGGTGTACCACGAGAGATGTAATTAAGAATGAAGCTATTCGGGACAAAGTGGGAGTAGCCTCCATGGAGGAAACTATGCGGGAGTCGCGGTTGAGATGGTTCGGACATGTTAGGAGAAGAAGTATTGATGCCCCTGTCAGGTGGTGTGAGAGGTTGGCCATAGAGGGTTTGAGAAGGGGTCCTGGTAGGCCTAAGAAGTACTGGGGAGAAGTGTTTAGGCAGGACATGGCGCTCCTTCAGCTCACTGAGGACATGACACTTGATAGAAGGGTGTGGAGGTTTAGGATTAAAGTAGAAGGTTAGTAGGTAGTTTATAGTGTTCATAGATAGGCTTAGTAGCATGCATTTTCCTTCATATTCTTAGATTTTTATTACGTTATGTGGTTTTGGTCGCCTCAGGTATTGTATATTTGATAGTATTTATCCTTTATCTGTCTTTTTTTTTCTGCCATCTCTCCTTTCTTGCTTCCTTCTTCTTCTTCTTGCCCTTCCTTGCCTAGGGTCTATTGGAAGCAGCCTCTCTACCTGCATTAGGTAGGGGTAAGGTCTGCGTATAGACTACCCTCTCCGGACCCCACATGTTTGGATCAAACTGGGTTTGTCGTTGTTATTGTTGTTGTTTAAGAAACCCTAGTTTGAAGACGAAGAGACATTTTTGAGGAATAGAAAAGATCTTTAAGGAAACAGTAAAATAACTCAGAAGGCTCTTAGATCTGTTACAGATCTAAGAAGTCAAGAACTAAAATTAGGGTTTCGGAGAGAGATAACCCAGACGTAGAGATAATAAAGCTTAGAAACCATAGGTTTTTTTTTAGCCAGAGATAGAAAGATATTACTCGGACAGGCCAAGAGTGGCCTGAGAACGGTATGAAAAGTCCATGGTGTGAGTTGAACGGCCTCTGTTCCCTTTGAGAACTTCAGGGTGGCAAGGATCTGGTGTGTGAGGGAGCCATGAAGGCTAGGGGTACTGGTGGAACCACCATCGTTACAGGCAAGCCAACGGCCGGTGAGTATGAGCAGGGTTAAGCAGAGAGAGCTTGAGATAGATGAGAGGAGATGACGGCAGAGAGAAAATGAGAGAAAGCGAGAATGAGGGTTTGGGGGGGTAGTCTCTTAGGTTAATTTAGGTAAGAGTGAATCTGTTTCGTTGATCCAAAATGATCAACGGTCTAGATTAAGTTGGAATTTGGTCGGGTAAGATAGTGGATTGGGCCTGGGGTATTTGGGCTTGATTTAATCAGGTGAGTCTGGTTTTAATTTGGGCTAGAATTAAAATAAATAATGGCTATTTGTTAAAACCTAATTAAATTACTTAAAATATTTCATAATGATAGCTAATAATCATAAAAATTAATTTCATGCATAGAAAATGGTTTAAAATGATTATTCAGTGTTTTAAAATACAAATGACTAATTTCTGATAATAACAGTGCAAA
>ML434887.1:354021-369903 GCA_005239525.1 Nicotiana knightiana | reverse complement strand
CCCACCCCAGCCTCGCCCACCACCCACCCTAAATAGAACTATTATTAAGAGTACTTTCTTCTCATGATGTAGGAAAAGTAGTTTGTTTCGTTTCAACAATTTGAGTAATTTCTTTTCATGCAGTAGAAAAGATACTTTCTTTTTCAACAAAATAAAGTATTTTCTTTTTAATTATCGAGCTCAAATTTTAACGTTGTTCTTGTGGGAAAAAGTAAATAGCACATTAGTTCTTTTGGGTTTGTATAAATTTTGAAAAGAATAATTAAATTCTTGAAGAAAATAGAGTTTGGGAGAGGGGGGTGGGGGAAGGAGTAGTGGAAACATGGGGATTTTGGGGAATGTGAGTTGAGGAGAGTAGCATAAAAAATTATTTTCCTAAAAATATTTTGTGCTCCCTAACCAAATATTTTATTAGAAATGCTGGAGTAAGTTTGATCTGTGCTCTTTGTTTTCTAATTGATGTAATTATGCATATATTTCTACCTTCACTTGTGCAGCTAACTTACTTAAGCCTATATTAAAATCAATCAACTATACCTCAATCCCGAATCAGTTGGGGTTGATAATATGACTTCTTCATTTCCATATTTATTCAGGTTCATTTCATTATGATACTAAATTATTATATGCCTTTTAGGCATATACAAGTTCTCTAAATCTTACACTTATCCCTTTACACACGTAACTTGTGTAATCTCAATTAGTTGGTCTTCTATGTGGATCTTTTCTTTCAATTGTGTTCTGTTTTTAGTTAAGTCTATATTTATTTTAAGAGATTTGAGGTCCTGTTAGGCAACTTCATTTCAGGTGATTTTAAGCCTACTTCATTCCCTTTATGCACCTATAATCATTTTTTTGCCACACCTGTATACTACCTATGGACCAGTACATCTTGAAGTCCACATTGAACATGACCTAACCATCTTAGGCAACTTCTTTCATGGTACCCTCTATATTGCTATCTGTACCATCTGTAGGATATCATAATTTTTAACTTGGCCAGCTTACTTAAACCTAAAGCTATTCAAAAGAAAAATCATCTTTGACATTCCGAGCACCAGTAGGTATGTCTTTCATCTAATATTGCACCTTGTTTATGAGAAGACTAGCCTAAGTGTTTTGGGAGAAAAATGAAGTTGAACAAATTAAAGTACTGCTGTTGGTAGCTGTTAATTTCCGTGGATCACTATAAGATCTATAATTTACCGCCTCTTGGATCTGTATATATCCCAACGTTCTTCTTGGCTAGCTGGAAAATTGACCAGAACCCCTCTAATCTCCCTGCCCTTATTTTCTCTCTGCCTGTGTCTTATCCTGTCAAGGGAAACGTCTTTGTGGTTTGATAGCATATCGTATGATGAAAATCCCATAATATTGCAGGCTTTCAATCGTGCTGGTGGAAAGTCTGGGAATAAAGGTGCCGAAGCAGCATTGACAGCTGTAAGTTGCCTGTAATTGTGTGGCATTACTTATTGTACCAACACGTCATCCATCTTGTCTGATTCTGCTCAAAATGCTCTTGTTATATGGTGTTTTTGTGTAATTTCTTAAGTATCATTATTCTTAGTGCGAGTTGTAGCTTGGATTCACAAGATTTGGAATAAATTGCATATAAAGCACAAAAGCTGAGAAGATGCTATTTTGATTGTGTCTGGCAGTTGATACTGTCTATATTCCAAAAGCATGATCCTTGGTTATTTATCACGCCCAACTCTAGCCCTAAGAAGGATAAGCGGTCGCTGCAAATATAATTCAATCTAAAAGTCCGGAGTCGAATCCCACAAAGAACTAAGGCTTAGCTACAACTGTTCAATATTGCTAAGAATTACTACTTCAAATAATTTCCTAGATATAAAGATTGTAATTTTTATTTTAACTAATTAATTAACAAATTCTAAAAGCAGTAAAATTATCAATTTAAAAGACTAAGGGTTGGAGACAAGATTAAGGAGGTCTAGAGTTATGATTTCCCCAATTGTCAGAATTCTTCCTGCTACGTCTTCTATAATTTCGGCTAATTATTATCAACTGATCGTGAGCACTTCAGGTGTCGTAATTCTCTCCCGAGCAAGTACAACAATTTACTAAACATATTCTCCCGAACTTCGCTAGCTGGCATAATCTTACCGCTCACTATGACCACATCAAGGCTTTGTTATTCCTAAACCCACCTTTAAACCTGCCATATTGATTCCTCATATACGTTAGGAGTGACGTTGTTCAACAACTACCTAAATATGTATCATTTCCCAAGCAATACATAATAAATAGGCACAGTCAATTGATGGTCATCCAATCAACAGAAATAAGCACGTAGTTGAACAAGTAAAGAAATTCAAAGACTAAATTATATTCAAACTTAACAAGAATTCATCCTCCAAAAGATTCCATCAAAACCCTAAATAATAAATTAGCTACTCATAGTAGTATGTGAAAATACAATACTAAAATTCATAACCAACAATAGAAAATAGGAAGAAGAAAGGAAACACTCGTGGTTAGATCTTCCTCCTTGCTCCTAGTGTATTCTTGCCTCCAAAGGTGTTGTGTAACCCTAAAGTAGTGTCTTCTCCTTCAAAGTTATGTAAAAATCATGTTTAGCGTGTATTTATATGACCTAGGTAGGGTGGAGGTTCGTCCAATGCAATGCAAAATCGGATAGGAGAACTGGAGGGCGCGTCAACTTTCGTGCAGAGCGCGACCACAGACGAGCTCCCAACTCTTTTACTTTTGTTCCGCGAAGCGATTCGCGCCTGTGCCATACTTCACGATTTTGCATTGCTGCTGTCTCATCTGCGCGTCTGCCCTCGCGCGACGCACGGGCATAGATGAGCTCCCAATTTTGCTCTCTTACTTCTGTTTTGCGATAATTCTTCTTCTTTTACTCTACTTTCATCTGAACTCGTTCATACACATAAAAACACGTAATGAGCATTTTTCACTTTAAAAATCATGCAACTTCCCGCACTCACACAAGAAATAGTATGTAAACATACTCAAAAACATGCATTTTCCATCATTTATCAGTTATACTTCTCATTTCCTTGGTTAGGTCTTTCTTTGGATAACTAAATTTGTGCATACGAACTGTAATTGTCCCTTAATTTAGTGACACTTCTTAGGCGAAGAAATCTATCGTACACCTAATAAGACTGAACGCAAATGTTATTTTAACAGGAAAAAAGCAGCGTAAAGAAAATGAAATATATGGTATAGAAGTGTTTTTGTCTTTTGAACATTCAAGGGTGTGGTCTAGTGGTCAAGGAATTTGGTTACAAACCTTGAAGAGCAGGGTCAAATTCCATCAGAGACAAAAAATACTAGTGACTTCTTTTCATCTGCCTAAGCCTTGGTGGCAGAGTTACAATTTAATTGTGTTGGTGGGAGGCAGCAAGCAGGGGCAGAGTAAGAGTGCTGGAAGCAGGTTCGGCCGAACCCAGTAGCTTTGGTTCGAACCCTGTATTTGTCTAAAAATCTGTTGACTAAGGTATAAATTATTAATTAAAACCCAATAACTTCAAATAATTAGAATCCCGAACCCATAAGCTTAAAATCTTGACTCCACCTCTGGCAGCAGGTACCTAGTGAAATAGTCGAAGTGCGCACAAGCAGACTCGGATACCATTATTGTCACAAAAAAAAAAAGAAAAAAAAAGAAATTGTTTTTATCTTTTCTATTGGATAGAAAACTTCAATTTTTGGGTCCACAAATCTCTCAACTTGATTTTTATTGTGAAAATTGTTACGAAAAGCTTGAAGTGCAGCTTGAAATGTTCCAAGTTCAGATAAGCTTTGGTTTTCTTGGAAGTCTTGTTTTACTGTGCTTCAAGTTTGATTTTATACTAATGTGCTAATGTTTCAGATTGAAATGGCATCTTTGTTCGAGCATCATTTGAAGCCCTTAGAGTAGGCAAAGATCCTTGTTTCCAGCAGCTGTATCATTTGCATTTTGCAAGAAAATTGTTGTAATTCGGAAATTTTTCTTCTGTGGAACCGGAATTGTCTTATTGAGAATTGTTTCCAGTAATGTCATTCTTGGACAAAACTGATTTCGTATTTTTGAATATTACAGCCTTTGTTTTTTTTCCTATTGTTCAAGTGCTTGCAAGTTGGCCCGAAAAGAAACTCTCTTTTCCCATGCTGAATTTAGTGACATGATACTTGTTTCGATGGTAATACAGCACCCGGTGGCGGAGCCACTTTCAACCAAGGGGCTTTGCGGGAAGATTACATTGTGTTGCTGGATAAAATTGACTCCCCTAAACTTTTCGGTGTAACTTTATTTTTATGTGACACCCTTTGGCGAAAATTTTGGCTTCGCCACTTACAAGTTACAGCACCCCATTCTCCAATAGTAGAAAACAAAAGTAAATAACAGAAGAATGATTAACTTTTAATGTGCTGCTACTTCTGTAAGTTTAGATATTAAGGTTAGGTATATGGAACAGGTTTTTTCTGAAGAAATTTCTGTTTCTTTTCTTTTTCATTTTTAAAGGATATACTCTTTGTCACACCTCCTTTTTCTCGAAAGGGATGATATAGGGAATTTTTTCAATTTAAGTGAT
Organism: Nicotiana knightiana; assembly: GCA_005239525.1. Classification (NCBI taxonomy): domain Eukaryota; kingdom Viridiplantae; phylum Streptophyta; class Magnoliopsida; order Solanales; family Solanaceae; genus Nicotiana; species Nicotiana knightiana. The sequence continues at coordinate 365,338 of ML434887.1, read as the reverse complement.
ATTATTCAGATTTGGGATTTATTTTAGTTTTCAGAGTCGCCACCCGGATTTTTGACGATGCTTCGGGACACCGTTTTATTTTAAAATCTCAAACTGAGGAAATTTTTGACTCTGGTTTAATTTGTCTGCGACCAGAAATTCGAGTAAGGAATTCTGTTACCCCGGGAGAAGGTGTAAGGCATTCCCGAGTTCCGTGGTTCTAGCACGATCGCTTAACTATTAATATTTGGCCTAAATTATCCGATTATTTACATATTTTAGCCTATTGTGCATTTAGCCTTTTTACTTTTAAAACGCTTTCTAATAATTATGGTTTTATCTTGAAATAAGTCACGATGGCGTGCACTTATTTGTTTTGGACACATTATAACTACGCCACATGAAATGCACCCGCAATTACAACATGTGATTTTTATTACAATTTGAAGTTGAAGACGGGGACATGAGTTGTCGCACCCGAGCGTAGATTACGTAGTCAAGATTATGGTCGTGACGGTTTTATAATGCCTATTTGAGGCGATGTTCGTTTAATTCTTTATGTTTTCTATTTTTTGAAAGAGCGTTTTAGTTTTAAGATCGATCAGAACGTTTATGGATTTATCTTAAACAAGTCATGATGACGTGCACTTGTTGTTTTTGAGCACATGGCAAGCACGTCACATGAAATGCACCCGTGGTTGCTATGTACATTTTGTTAATGTTTGGAGTTGAGGGTCGGGGGCATGAGTTGCCACTCCCGAGTGTAGGTTATGGTAGTTTGAGATAATATTTGATTTTTTATCAGATTTCAAGCTAAAGGTATGGTTCTACCTAAAGGATTGCCTAAAAGTGAAATTCATTAGTCTAAAAAAAACAATATATTTTTTTGGGCTATGTCCATGTTTTAACCCCGATTATTCACCTTTGGCCATCATAGTTTGGCTATTTTGTAATAAGAAATGAAGCTAAGCACAATAATTTAAGGCATGCATTAATGAAAAGAGATCTAAAGTTCACAATTAGCATGTTTCCAAGAAGCCAAATTGACATGTTTGATTGTAACAGAACATTTTTTGGCTGAATGTTTTTTTTTTTACTCATTTTAGAAACAACCTAAATTCATGCTGTTAATTTCATAATTTATAGACGCTGACTCCTATATATTGGCATAATTCTGAAAATTTTTAAGAGCATTTTGAATAGCAGGTTTGTATTTTTTGTATAAATTTGTGAAATTCAGTCTGAGCTAAAACAATTGTTCTTACAAATTCAATAGGTAAGGAAAACTGTAGAAATCAGATTTTTAAGCAAATGAAAATCTTGCCAGTGTGAATATCCCAACTTATAGAATCTCGTAATTACGTTTGCAAACAAAACAACATTTAAGATAACTACATATTTGAACCTTTTCATGTTCAACCAGGGCATTGCCAACGGCTTTTGACTGTTCCCGTTCGAGTCCACTGGACTTGGACGAATCTAGCATAGTTAGGCCCCTTCATTTAGACTTATATGAGTACCTACATACTTCCAGAACAAAGAAGTAGACGCATGAATTCAAAATTTCATGGGATTGTCCCTTTTCTTTCTAAAATCAGAATGAACGAAATAGAAATTGAAATATACAGTCCAGTTTAGATACAACTATGCTAAAAGATAAAGATAGATAAATTACAACCTTTCAAATCTCTAATGAGATTACATTTTTCTACAAAAGAATAAACTAGAGATGGTAATCTTTTACTAGTTGCTTGTCTTGATTTTTTATGGCTACACATTCGAGCCTTTTGCAACCTGTAGAACACCCCAAATAATTGGGTGTGCTATGCATCCACCAGACCAACAGGACCATGAAAAGAGGTCAAGTTCAAACCTGATAATGATATGCTAAACTCTATTAAAAAGCAGAATTATTTGTGCATTCCTTTGGTGTGAACCTGACCATGAGAGGATCAGGTTCAACTCAAAAATGTCATTTTTCATATCCTGGACCTTCAGTCCATATTTACTCCTAGACTTTGATTATTTAGGCATTTTTAAGAGGGTGAATCTAACCATTTGAAGGGTTCAGATTCCCTACTCTAAGGCCCTTGTTGATTACTCATTTTGTACCCTTAAAGGGTGATAAGCTACTGTTTAAGCACCTAATATGGGGTGAATTTGACCATTATAGAGGGTCAAATTCATCTACCCTAGTGTTGTTTCATAATAATATCTAGCTATCTAGGGCCTGAATCAGACCAATATTTAAGCATCTTTATAGGATGAACTTAACCATTAGAGGTTAAGTTCATTACCCTTTGATGCTGTTTTCCAACAACCCCTCGATTACACAATCATATAAAGACAGTTTTAAGATGAAGCAGACTTATATAAAGTTCAGAGATTAGAAACTAAACAAACATAATGTAATACTCTATATACATGCATCACATCTTTGTCACATAAGTTTATACATGAATAGGTTTAAGCAAATAAAAATACAGATTCATGGAGGAAAGACAGTAGATTTCAGATCTTTATATTTCATAAAACAAACTCAGTTTTATATACCTTTAAGAGCAAGATAACAAAAGAAACCTGATCAAATAAAGGTCAGGCAGAGATGGAAATCAGCAAGAAGAAGAAAAACCCAGCAGCAACAAACAACACCCACGAACAGCAAGAAACCCACAGTAAAGAAGCCCGGAAAAGGATGATTTCGAATACCAACGATTGAATAAAGACAACAATAAAACCAGGTCTTTAGGAAAGAAAACCACAACTACAAGATAGACTGAGTTCAGGTTGTTTTTACACTCCTACTGCAGTCCATTTTGTTTCTGTTCTTTCAGAGGTGAAAGATTATGTCTAAGTGTGTGTAACAATTTTTGGTAAAATCTATGCAGAGAACTTTCTCAAAAGCTAGGTGTATTTCCAGATCTTTCAGTAGTCCAAAAAAGAGTCCTCTCCAGTCTAAAGGGAAGGGGGTCTATTTATAGAATATTTGGGAATGGGATATCCTATGGTATATTCCCATTTCAAGAGCTGAAATAGTACACAGGGCAGCTGTCACCCTTATCCTTTTAGGACATTTGCCCCTTTTTAGAACATTCCAGCCCTAGAAAAAGACCTTTCTACCCTTAAAAATCTGATTTCTTAACCTACAATACCTAATATGCCCCTTGAAGTCTCTGAAATTACCATTAGGTAACCAGGGTTAGACTTGCTTGGGTTATTGTTTAACTATAGTTAACTAACACTAGTTAGGTCCCTTTGGGTGACAACTAGTTGTTCTTAACTAAGGTTGAGTTAATTAATTAAAGGTTAGTTGATTAAATGCCTAGAGTTGGCTTGCATACTACTTACTATGTTTAAGTCATTTAATCAACAGTTTAATTAAACTTAATGGAGGTTAGTCAACTCAGTTCTCTTAACTTAGGTTAAATGAATCTGTTTTAGTCCATTAACCTCAAACTAATTGTTTTAAACAGATTTTATTTTTAGTTAAATACTTAAGAAGCTACCTAAGTTAATTTCTAGATTGAAGAAGTTGGAATCATTTAAATGTGAGACTAAGTGAATCAATTATTCTGAAGCTTAGTTAACTCAAATGCACAATTGAACCTAACTAGTTGTCTTAGATCAATTAAAAGAAATAATTAAGTTGTTAGACCTAACTAATTAGGGTGCTTAATCCCTACTGATTTAAAACTGGTTTAAGAAGTTGATTAGGTGTTGGCTAATTATTAAGCCTTGGTTAAATGATTTGTTCTAGTTAATTAGTCCTAAACTAATTACCTTAGGCAGATCTTAGGACTTAATTAGTTGTTTAAGAGACTATTAGACTAGGTTAATCTATTATACAAATGATCATGGGGGAATTTTATTGTTAACTAAGTTAGTTTTGATAAGTCTAGGTTAAACCCTGACCAAACACTGTTTTAGAACTGAGTTTTTTAGCCTAATTGGTTGATTAGTTTCAGGTTAATTAATTACTTTAGATTAATTAGGTTGAACTTCTTAGACTTAGTCAATTGTATTATTACTTAGTTCAAATGTATACTTAATTAATCGCACATAAGTGTCTCTTCATTACCTAATTAAACTAGTACTTGATTGATTAAAATCGATTGAAACTAAAGTTGAAACCAAAAGAAAGTAAGAAAAAAAACAAAACAGAAAGTATAATTAGTATAGGCCTGCCTATTCAACAAACAAAACTAACAATTCAATTAAAACAAACATCATGTTACTTAAACAGAAAGGTTCATGAACTCCTAAACCAGATTAGTAATCAATCCTTAAAGTGAGAAACTTAATAGTTGAGGAAAAATGGGGAAAGAAGGGGGGAAAACAGTCTGGGAGGAAATAATAATCTCCAACCAGTGAACAATTTAGACAATAAGGTACAGATCAGGTACGCATGCATATTTAGAACTAAACAGGCCAAGAAAAGAAGATATTCAACAAAAAACCAAACTCGAACCAAAGATTTCAAGCTAATCGGCTAAAAATAGCATAAATCTGAAATGGTTATTATACCTTTGACGCATGCATTTTAAAGATCCAAACTAAATCAAGAACAAACAAATGCTATATGAGAACAGTACAACATAAACACATGTATCAAACAGTGAGGCATGCGATTTCATTTTCTTTTTCTAAAAATGAAGAAATGTCAGAAAAGAAAAGATAAGGGGGGAAGGGATACCCCCGGGGTGCTGATAGACTCCGACAGGGTTTGGAAATTATCCAAACCCATATGAATCAACAGCTCTCATCAAGAGATGTTGACTCATGTAGCTTTGAACCATTGATCGTTCTGAATCGACTTGGTAATAGAAAACTAGGTTTTCTGCCTTTCTTAGATCTGAAATCGAAGGGACTTGGGTGGTTTTTTTTTAGGGAAACTGATGGTGGGATGGGGTTAAGGTGGGGAGAGGATCATAGGGTGAAAGTTTGGGGTGGTTCGGAGGTCGTCCGCCACCGGTAGGCGATTTTCGGTGGGCGGAACACGGTAGGAATCCTAGGCGGCTAGGGTTTCTTTATAGAGAAGAGAGAGAGAGAGAGAGACAGACGAAGGGGAGCGGGAGAAGGGGGGGGGTTAGACTTTCTAAGTAAATAGGGGGGGTAGGGTTTAGTTTGGACATTTATATAGTTAGGGATTGGGTAGTTCTCAGCCATTGGATCTGGAATTATCAACGGCTGAGATTTAGCACCTCTTAAACAGTGTCATTTTGGGTACTGGGTTTGGGCAGGCCGGGTAAGGGGTTTGGACTGGAGTGTATTGTGTATAGAGAAGGGGTTTGGGCCTGGGTAGTTTTGGCCCTGGTCTGATTTTAATCCCCTTTAATTAACTAAACCAATTAAATTAATTAAATTCAAATCTAATTTAATCCAAGGAATGTAGTAATTAACTTAAACCTTATTTATTTACAGATTAATCAAGAATAACACGACCAATTCTATATTCCTAATTAAATCCATGATTTATCGAATAAAAGATGATTAGTTTTTAATAATTAATTATTAAAACTACATTACGTAAAGTAAGCATCATTCGTCTATTATTTAGTTAACTATAACTTTATAATTCCTTGATAATAATGATGCGCCTAATTTTCGCAAGTTTAAATAATTTTAAAGGATGAATTATGAATATGCAATGCAAAATAAATTCACAATTAACACTAAAATTCAACAAAAAATCTGTGAAATAAATTTATTTTATCGAATTTTGTAGGAGTATATGGTGGGTAAAAAATCACATGCTCACAGCTGACCCTCTTTGCTCGGAAACATGAAGAGTTTTCGGGCAAAGACAAAGTGAGCAGCGATAAACGACTTTTACTTATTCATATGTTCCATTGTGAAGCATTTTTGAAAAGTTTGACCGAACCCTGCTTCAAGGTTGCCTATATATCCTTGGCTATAAAGGAATCATGTCATTGCAGTTCTGGAAGTTTTGGTAGCTGGGACTACCGAGTAACTGTGGTTTCACTGCGGTCGCTGCTGTTACTACTGCTAATCTCCTTATCACACATAAGTACAAAACGGAGGACTAACTAGAACCTATCAATTGCTAAATTACAAGATTCCTATCTAGGAATTGGTCTTGAGCCTTGATCTTTAGCCGATTCTGACCTGGATCCTGATGCTTGTTAGTTGCAGATGCTGGTTTTGTCTTGTCGGTCCTCAGATCAAAACAGGACATACTGGACGGATAACTTCAATCTCGTCCTGAATAGTCCACATCTTCCCCATTTATGCACTTTTGGATTCGATCTTCTCTTTCTTCTTTTTGTTTTGTTGTTTCGGATCGAAATGTCTTCTTTTGGTCGTCTCGAGTTTCAATGTTCCAGAAACGTACTCTGCAAAAAATCAAGACAAGCGAATGAAATTTTCTGCCCCAGTTTTCACTAGGAAAATTTCGTGAGTTATTGTAATAAAATCTATGCTATTTTATTATCGAAAGTAATAAAAGGTCGGGACATGTGTACCCGGAGTGAATGCCGACTAGGGGTGGATACCCTATGCCTAAAAGGTGAGATCAACTAGGGATTGGAGACCCTATGTTGGAAAAGATCGACAGCTCGTGTTGTCGTCAAGAAGAGATCACCAGGTTATGCCGGTGTCTGGGGAAGGATCAACAGGTTGTGTGTTGTCAGGGAGATCACCGGGTTATGCCGGTGTCCGGGGAGGTCAACAGGTTATGATGTTGCCTGAAAAAGAGATCACTGGGTTATGCCAATGTCCGAAGATGATCAACAGGTTATGCTGTTGTCAGGAAGATCACCGGGTTATGCCGGTGTCCGGGGATGATCAACAGGTTATACTGTTGTCAGGAAGATCACCGTATTATGCCGGTGTCCGGGGAGGTCAACAGATTATTCTGTTGCCTGAAAAAGAGATCACTGGGTTATGCCAGTGTCCAAAGATGATCAACAGGTTATGCTGTCGTCAGGAAGATCACTAGGTTATGCCGGTGTCCGGGGATGATCAACAGGTTATGTTGTTGTCAGGAAGATCATCGTGTTATGCCGGTGTCCGGGGAGGTCAACAGGTTATGATGTTTCCTGAAATAGAGATCACTGGGTTATGCCAGTGTCTAGAGATGATCAACAGGTTATGCTGTTGTCAGGAAAATTGCCAGGTTATGCTGGTGTCTGGAAAGGTCAACAGGTTATTCCGTTGCTTAAAATAGAGATCACTGGGTTAAGCCAGTGTCTGAAGATGATCAACAGGTTATGCTGTTGTAAGGAAGAGAGATCACCGGGTTATGCCAGTGTCCGGGAAGGTCAACAGGTCATGTTGTTGCCTGAAATAAAGATCACTGGGTTATGCGAGTGTCTGAGGATAATCAACAGGTTATGCTGTTGTCAGGAAAAAAAGAGATCAACGGGTTACGTCGGTGTCTGCTTGGGTGCGAGACCCTATGTGGGCATCAATTGAGGACTGGGATATCCTTGGTTGGAAAATGTTTGGCCAAGGGTTGAGGAACCTATGCTACTTTTAGGGTCTCATCATATTCAACTTCATTTCTTCTTTCTCTTTTATTTTTTTTTATTTTTTATTTTTTATTTTTTTATATACGCGGGAAAAGATTTTTGGAGGAAACTTCCCTTTCTTTGGAGTCAATGCTGCAGAGTTCCTTCTAGCTCTTGCGCGATTCCTTTTTATTGCATCTGCCTTTTGCACAATTGCTTTTGCACCTATTTCCTATTTTCAAGCAAAGAACAATTTGTTAGTTTGAAACGGTGGTTGGTTTTGCGGCCTTGATTTTCAACTACTTGATCTCAGTTCTTTTGATGAAGATCTCAACCACTTGCTTGCTTTTTTGCTTGCTGGGGATTGGGTTTCATCTCTAATCCCGGGGGTCTTGGCTTTCCAGATTTCACCATGGCGATCGGTCACGTGGGACCCAACATTTTATTTTGCCTTTGTAGGCTTTTCACTTGCTTTTTCTTTTGGATTTTCAGAGTATTGGGAAGGAATTTTGGCCCCTCAAATTCTACTACGACGGTTAGTCGTGTGGGACTTAACCTTTCCAACTTTATTTCGCCTTTATTGGCTTTTCATTTCTGACTTTTCTTCCAACTGTAACTTTAGGTCATTTAAAATATTGCTTTTCAAACCTTGCCAAGATGGTTAGCCACGCGGGGCGCAACCTTTCAACTTCAATCGCCTTTATAGGCACTTCAATTTGATTTCCTCCTTTCACGGCTTTGAGTTTGAAGTATCGACCACTTCGGCCAGTCGGGATCGACTCGATGCCCCTGACGAGGCTGGGTGCCTTTTGCATATTAGCCCGTGTCAAATGAGAGCCCTGTAAATCAGTCTTGCCATCTTTGCTTTGCCTTAGTTTCGGGACAGAGTTAGAACGAAAGGGATTCAAAAGAAAAATAAACGACAGAATGGACAACGAATTTAAACAAAAGGTGTCCCTTTCGGGGAAAGGAAAGAAGGACTTATCTGGAGTGCATGCGGACTTTAATGAACATGACATGCCCTTTGGGCTGGATGCCTGATCCGTGTAAACCGTTCGACTCTAAGAAATTCATCACAACTATCACCTCGAGATCTAGAAACCTTGCCCCGAACTGTGTCTATATCAGTGATCCATTATCCTTTTCGATTAGTGGCGCCCTTTGCGGGTTTTCACCAACTAACCTCTCTCATTTCTCTTCTCACCGTCGCCTTGTAGTGCTCTTTGCGAGTTTTCACTAACAAGACTCTCTCATTTTCAATTTCTCTACTCACCGTCGCCTTACAGTGCCCGTGTGGGTTTTCACCGATAATACTCTCTCATTTTAATTTCTCTAATTGTTTGTATCCGCTCCGAACAGTTGTATCCTCCAATTTTGGACATCTTTGCCGATTGATCGTAAGGACTTGAATAGGGTTTTGGTGCAAAGAAATTGTATTGAATTACAACTTTGGAACCCCTCTGGCGACACATTACCGAATCTTAACACTTGCCCCTGCTTAAACTCTTGGGGAGATTTGGATCTTTATTTTGGTGTGACTGAACCCCATGGAGAGGCTGCCTATGTATCCTTTCGGAATCAAGTCGAACGTAGCTCAGGAAACTTTTGTTTTTGTTTTTGTTTTTTTTTTTTTTTCATTTTTTTTTTTATTTATTTATTTTTTTTCAATGACAAAACTTCGGGTTCCAGAGAGGTTAATCAAAGAAGAGTAACAGGCTCAAAGGGTTTGCAAAAAGGGTTAATGGTGTTTGGGTAGCGAGAATGAAAGCCTTCGTCATCCCAATTGGAAAACACTTGCAGATATATAGAGGATCAAACATAGTACCTTTTGACGGCATCTGCATTGACAGCCGTTTCGGGGTCATTTCCTTTGATGTCTCCCAGGTATAACGCTCCTTTTGGTAGCAATTTCCTTATGATGTATGGACCTTACCAGTTTGGGGCGAATTTTCCTTTCGCTTCTTCGTGGTGCGGAAGGATACGTCTTAAAATGAGTTGCCCTACCTCGAAGTTCCTAGATCGCACTTTCTTATTGTAAGCGCGGCCATTCTTTGCTGGTATAATTGTCCGTGGCACACTACGGCCATTCTTTTCTCATCAATCAGAGTTAATTGCTCCAGTCGGGTCTCGACCTACTCATTGTCTTCGATTTATGCTTCGACAATAACCCGAAGGGAAGGAATTTCAACTTCAACGGATATCACAGCTTCTGTGCCCTAAACCAATAGGTAAGGGGTAGCTTCCACCGATGTACGCACGGTCGTGCGGTATCCCAACAATGCAAAAGGCATGCCATTGTCTAGATGTTTGAATCATTTTCCTAAGAATTTTCTTGCTGTTTTTGTTTGCTGCTTCAACGGCGCCATTTGCTTTGGGCCGGTAAGGGTCGAGTTGCGGTGTGTTATCTGGAACTGTTCACACACCTCTCTCATCAAGTTACTGTTTAGATTTGCGGCGTTGTAGGTAATGATAGTTTTTGGGATACCAAAACGACAGATGATATTAGTATGCATGAAATTCACCACCACTTTCTTAGTGACAACTTTGAATGTGACGGCTTCGACCCATTTCGTGAAATAGTTGATAGCAACCAAGATGAATCTGTGCCCGTTTGAGGTCCTTGGCTCGATTGGCCCAATGACATCCATTCCCCAAGCAACAAATGGCTTGGGCGCCGACATAGGATGCAATTCTGAAGGTGGCGCATGGATTAGGTCGCCATGTATTTGACACTTATGGCACTTCCAGAAGAAACCGAAACAATCTTTCTCCATGGTCATCCAATAATATCCAGCCCGAAATATTTTCTTTGCGAGGACGTACCCATTCATGTGGGGACCGCATACTCCTGAGCGGACCTCGCCCATGATCTTTTCGGCTTCTTTGGCGTCTACACGTCTTAACAGATTTAGATCGGGTGTCCTTTTATACAGTACTTCCCCACTTAGGAAGAAACTGATGGCGAGCCTTCGGATGGTTCTCTTTTGGTCCCTGTTGGCCTGCTCGGGATATTCTTTTGTCTTCAAAAATCTTTTAATATCATAATACCATGGTTGGACATCGGACTCTACTTCGACCGTGTTGCAGTAACCATGTCTCTCCTTGATTTGGATCTCCAATGGGTCTATGCGAACATTACCTGGATAGGGTAGCATTGCAGCTAGGGTGGCCAAAGCATCAGCTAACTCATTGTGGCACCGAGGAATATACCTGAACTCGACGGTTTTGAATCGTTTACTAAGATTCTCCACATGCTGCCTGTAGGGAAGGAGTTTGACATCTCGAGTTTCCCACTCTCCCTGAGCCTGCTTAATGACCAAATCGGAGTCCCCCATGATCAACAATTCTTCTACATCCATGTCAACAGCCATGTTCATGCCCATTATACAAGCTTCATATTCGACAGTATTGTTTGTGCAGAAGAAACGGAGGCGGGCCGTGGCTGGGTAGTGTTGTCCCGCGGGTGAAATCAAGATTGCCCCTATCCCGATACCTTTCGCATTGGCTGCCCCGTCGAAGAACATTTTCCAGGTGTCGGCGCTTTCCGAGATTACTTCGATGGAATTGATTTCTTCATCCGGAAAATAAGTGTTCAAAGGCTGGTATTCATCATCGACCGGATTTTCAGCTAAATGATCGGCCAATGCTTGAGCTTTCATAGCCGTGTGAGTGATATAGACAATATCGAATTCTGTAAGCAAGGTTTGCCATTTGGCTAATCTCCCGGTGGGCATTGGCTTTTGGAATATGTACTTCAAAGGATCCAGCCTCGTGATGAGGTAGGTGGTGTAAGCCAGCAGATAATGTCTGAGCTTTTGAGCTACCCAAGTTAGAGCGCAGCAAGTCTTTTCTAACTGAGAGTATTTGGC